>CATIWO010132288.1:0-18338 GCA_949673435.1 Macaranga tanarius | reverse complement strand
TTTTTTTTTTTTTGTTTTTTAACTACATATAATGAATTTTTTTAAAAAAAATTACCACAAAATAATAATATAGTTTTTTAAACATAAATTGACAAAAAGCCTTAATCTTATACTCTAAAAGCCTTATCATATACTCTAGCATGATAATCGTGGTGATCTTGCGAATTATTTCAATTTTATAATAAATAAAATTATTAAAAAATAAAAAATAATTATTTTTTTTGTATATTTTAGTAGATTTGTAAAAAAATAATTATATGCATATATTTTTCATTATTTCTATACAATTAGTTGTATAATATATTTTTATTTTTTAATAATTTTTATATTTAATAACACATATATCTATATCAATTATTTTTTAATATTATGAATTATTTAAATTATTTTAAAAATAGTGTGAATTTGATATTTTTTAATATCAAAACAAAAAATAAAATTCATTTATTATTTGTACATTTGAATTAATTTATAAGATATCGCGTATAACTTTTTTAAAAAATAATTATTTTTTACTATTATTAATAATATTTATGCATTAAAAGTTTATTTTCAACTATCAAGATATATATATATTTTTAAAAATAACAACATAAATTATATTATGATATTATTTAAGTTACAGTGAAATTTTTTTCGAAATGTAAAACAATAATTATTTATTATATTTATTACATAAGATATTGTTATTACATATTCTAAAATATAAAATGGTAAAGTTATAGAATTGAATTTCGTACTAATACATGAACTATTTTAGACATTTTTAGATTAATATCATATATATTGGGAGTATGAGTTCTATTGAACTATCTTTAGTTTTTCTAAATGATGTTTGAAAAAAATCCATAATAACTTTAATTTAATTTGCTTGAAAATTGTGAAATCGAATTGCATCAAATATGACATTAAAAATTTAAAAATTTAATAATATTAAGAAGCTTTTAAATCATGTTATTGAGGATTTTTTTAATGAATGTGTTATAGTTAATTTCTTCTATTTTTTATTTTATTTTGATCAAAATAATTTGTCCTTTTAATATAATATAATAGTAATATTTTATATAACAAATTTAAATTCAAAATTTTACTTAAAACTTGAAAATATTGTTAATTGTAATTTTCATTTTACTAAGTTGTTTATTTTTAATAATTTATAAATTCAAAATACAAATATTAATTTCAAAAATTTTCAAATAAAATAAAAATAATTTTTTTTTTATAAATTTCAAATAAAAATTTACTCTAATAATTTAAAATATTATTTTTAACCTTATAATAATTTTGCATAAATTTAAAAAATTTACAATAAAAAAATAAAAAATTATTATATTAATCATATCCAGTACACATTAAGTATAGAAAAGTTAATACAACAGAGCACAAAAATTTTGACTTTTTTTCCTAAGAATATATCAAATTATTTTGATATATTTTTAAAATTATCATAAACTATTACTAATAATATATTGTTTAATTTTTTCCATAAAAATATTAAAATATCATAATGATATATTTATAAATATATAATTAATGATATTATAAAATATATCATGTTATATTAAAATAATATAATATCTTAAAATATATTAGAATGAATCTTTTTATTTACATTTAAATATAGGGATGTAACCCAATTAAGTCAACTCATAAGCTATCCGGGATCGATTTAGAAAAAATTCGAAATCGATTTTATTATTTTTGAGTTGAGCTCGAGCTCAGTCTAGTCGAATAAGTTATCAAGTCGAGCTAGTCAAATAGGCTATCAAGTTGAGTTCGAACTCCTTAATATTTAACTCGATAGGCTCCCAAGTTTAATCGAGTCTAATCGACCTTATGCATATTTACTATTTTACCTTTTATTTTTTAAAAAATATCTCATCTAACCAAGTCGATTTTGAATAAATTAAAAATTATATATTTAAAAATTTAAAAATTTTATATTATTAATTGAGTCGAGTTCAACTCGACTATCACGATATACAAAAAAATACCATCTTTAAAATATCATAATTTAATTTCAAAATATCGCAATATTTCTTTAAAATATCTCAATTTAACTTTACAATATCAATTTTTTTTTTAAAATATCAGAAATGAATTTTTTAACCGTGATAAATTCAATTTATCAAACCAATCAGATCGCATCACGCTACCTGCTAGCTTTGACGTACCTGCTTATATATGTAGAGGTATCTATGTTTAACGGTTCACATCCACATGACAACGGGCCTTTTAATGAATTACTGTAAAATAAAGAAAAAAAATTATCAATTTTACGATGAAATTAAAAAAATATATCAATTTGTTGTGATAACTTCTCCAATTTGTGATAGTTTGAAATTTAAAAAAAAAAAAAAAAATGGCCATCTTATAAATATTCCATGATTTAAATGTTTCAGTATTAAGAGTTTCTTTTAACATATTTTAGTACCCAGCTATATATATATAGATTTTTTGAATTATACAAAACACACATATTGAATCAGGGATAAGATATATTTATTCATAAAATTATGACAATTTTATAATTTTTTCACGTGATAAAAAATTTTTATTTTTATTTTTATTTTTATTAACTTTGCATAACTTTAATTTTAACTTGACAATAACATTTTGTATATATAATGGTAAAAATCTATTTATCGAGTGAAAATATGAAATAATTATTCTTTATATTTTTTTCTTTTTTCTATCATTCATCCTAGTTCAAATCATAAGTTTATATACGTTAAGTATAAAATTTAAAATATATATCACTATTTTATTATTTAGGTATAAGAATTTGAAGCATGAATCGCTTATTTAACAATTAATCAAATACGCAAAAGGCACCGAATATAAACAAATTATTATCATCTATAATTATTAAATAATTTATACTATTTTACTATCATATTAATAGTTAAGTAGTTTAATTTTATTAAATTTGTTGTATTTTAAGAGTATTCCAAAGTTTTACTTCTTAAAGTGTAAAGTTTTTGGTTGTATGTGATTTTTTTTAACAATGGTTGTATGCGATTAAGTAATGCAAAATATGCCAATTATATAAAGATATATTTAGGTCCATAAACTTTTCGATTGGCACTCTGTCTCATGTTGCTCGAGGTAGATTATTAGTGTCTCATTTCGTCTCACGTAGTCTGAAATGAACACTAGAGACTACTCCCCAAACCACTTGAAATAACATCTTTAATGGAAATAGGCAAACTTAATGAAGAGCATTGAATTCAAGTATATGTAAATATAAAATTTCACTAACATTCAAAATACTAATAAAAATAATATAAACGAGCAACTTAGTATTAGTTATAATATACAAAACACATTTACAGGTAATTTCACATTTAGATTACACAAAGTAGACCATCAAAATAAAAGCAGCATCAAGCAAGATTATTAGACCAACCTTACATATAATGTCTATAAAACTCTATCTCTACTCAAGGGTCCACTATCAAGCTCTGCTATCTAAAATATTTAGAAAATGGAGTAAAATGAGTACAAAAAATACTGAGTGAATAGATGCTACGAGTAGAAAACTATTTAATTAAACTGAACACATAAAACTTCTCAAAATTAGGAAAACTAGAGCATTTGAAATTAAATTATAATTCACCTTAAAATACCAAGCTCATTCTTACTTCAAACATGTATAAAGTTTAATCAATTAAAACACACTCCTTTAAACATCAATACAAACTTCCATTTGTATTGATCATCCCTATAACGAGCATCATAAATTGGCCATAATATATAGGTCATCATAAATACATTCTCTAAGCACACTTGATGGCTAACCCTTCGACTACATTAGTACGGTACGACCCTTCTCCCTTCACTATCCAACAATCAATTGCCATGTTGTCTATTGTGTAGTAGCAATAATACGATATCAAATGTGTGTATATCACTTCAACACATCCACACATCTTATCATAGGAAGGTAATACATAAAACTAAATACCATTTCAATCAATAATCAGTCAAAATATCGCTAGGACATTTATGATTCATTAAAATATATATAATTAAACTATCTTTTATCAAATTCAAAGGAAAGAAACCAAGCTGATTTTTAACTCAATTAAATCACCAAGTAGTTAAATAATTTCAAATTAGATTGTAAAATAAGGTATACAATAATATAACATTAAACTAGTTAATTTGTAATTCAATCCTTATTTCATAATTTCAATCGTAATTAAGTAGTTTAAGCAATAATCAAGCTGAATTACAACATATCAAATATATCAATTGAAGTTCATAAAACATCATTTCAAAGCTATAGTTATTGCTATTTTTTTAAAAAAAATTACAGCACTTGAACATCGATCTACTCACCAAATGTAGCCTTAGTTGTATACAACCACTCCATAAAAGGTTCTATTTTGCACTTGCAACTCTCTATCCTTTTACAACACTGAATTCATATTATATCCATTTATAATTCATTAAATATATTGAAATTTCATAATGTTCTAACCATACAGCCCCCAAATGAATTATATACACCCATATATATATTTATGTTAACAATTGCAGTTTGCTCTTGATGTTATGCTATTGGGAACTTATTGTGAATTGTTGATAATTATAGAAATGAGCTATCATGAGGTAGACACGGGTCGAGACATGGGCGTGTCTCAGACCTTGTGTCAAGACATGACATGTCTTATTAGAGACATAGGTGTGTTTGAGGTAGTAATTTTGGATAGAGAGATATACAGGCAAAGACACGGGCGTATCCTTGGCCGTGTCTACATATGGTATTTTGAACAGTGAGGTACACGGGTCGAAACATGGCCGTGTTCCAAACCGTGTCCCGACTGTGAAATTGTCCAGTGGACTACACGAGGAGAGACACGCCGGTGTAGTCCACTTTTAGTTATTTTAATTATTTCATGTTAATTAGTTTTTGAGAAGTGTTATATGATGGATTATATTGATAATTGCTTATTAAGTCGCAAGCTCATTCCTTTGCCAATTGTGGTTTTCAGGACATAGTCCGATAGAAGCTTAAGGTACATTTGCACTGTAAACTCAGGTGGGTCTGAGGCAAGCTTGGTGCAACATCCCATCCTCATCATCATGTCATTCAAGCATTTTATAATTTGGTTCATCGGTATATTTTGATATTGTGTAATATACGTATTAAGTATTTTCAATGTATCGAATAAAAGTTTTATGTATATATATACTTATTTTTTTTATGAAAATTTTCTTATGCCACGTGGTTGTTATGTATAGTGAATACGTACATGTGGTACCTGGAGGGTGCTACAATAATGACCAACTAGGGATGATTTAGAATATAATTCGATTTTCATCTAAGAGTTTTACTATTAAGTCACACACTTGATGATTTTAGACAAAATAACTATTTATGGAATTTAAGAGAGTCAAAATGATAAAAATGCCTCTTTATTAATAGAATGCAAAATGACAAAGTCACAATATGGCCATAACACAATTGGCCTAGGGCACATCACTAACACGTGTTACATCCATCTTCTATTTTATTGATCCCCAACATGGCCATGTCAAATTATTATACAATTGTTTTACACTTAGCTTGCCTTGCACTCAATTTGTTCGCATCAGACACAACCTTGTCAGATCATAACATGGCTGTCTCACATACCAATAACTTAATCCTCACTTGATTTTGACTCCTTTAAACTTCAATCCTTTTCCAAATCAACTTCCATAATCCTTAACCTTACAAAACAAAGAATAAGATATAAAATGCAACTATAATTCTACAAATTAAACTTAACCCTAAAATCTTTAGAAAATAAAACCTAATTCTCTATGGATTAAATTACCAATTCCTTATTAAACATAAAAACTACTCCTAAATTACTTCTAATTACAAAATAACCTAATTAAAACCTTATTAAACATAATTTAACCATATCTAACCTAATTTACATACATTAATACCTAAAACCAATTAAATGATGGCTCAAATTCATACTCAAATAGGCATTTATCATTATGTTATTTCTATTATAAATTCCATCCGCTTTAAATATATGTTTATTTAGTTTTCATACATATTAAAAAATATATAACAAATATATAGCTATAAAATATAGAATTTTCTCATATACTTCATTACAGATAACTTATATATATATATACACACACATACATATATACATACACACACATGACAATTTATTAATAAATAAATAAATTTTATTCCTATAAATAAAAATCACCTACAAGTTGGATGAATGTAAAAGAAAAGAAAAGAAAAATTATAATTTTGAGATCAAGAAAATTATAATATTTTGAGATTCTAAAATGGCTATAAGTAGAGTTTGTTAAATGCTAAAATTTATTAGACAATAGTCACTATAAAAAAAATTAAAATCTAGCAATAAAATTTAGTGAAGGAAATTTTTGTCAGTAAATTATAAATATAAATTAGCGACAGATGTTATTAAAAAAATTAAAATTACGAGAGTACAACTACGAATATACTAGTAAGAGATTTTTCTGTCGTTAAATAGAAAATTTCTTAGAGCAAGTTCAATTTGTTCATTAGATTTTTAATCAATATATATCTAGATTAGCACAAATGAATTTTTTGTTAATTTAGTAAAACACTTTCACTTTTTAGATTAAATCAATATATCATTTGATAAATATATTAAGAATGTGTACTTTTTTAAAAATAAATATTTTAATATATTAAAAACAATATCTATATATACTTTTCTTTAGTTGTTAAGCTAGATTTCCAAAATTTTGATTCTATTAGAAAATTTGGAGGCTTATTTAAGATTTTATTTATTTTTTAATTTGCAAAAATTAGATTTTGTTGTTAACTAAAATTAGAAAACTATTTTTATTTTTAAAATATTTAATAATATATATTTATCAAGTTGATATGGCAATTTGTGTCACATACATGTCCTCAAGATCTAAGTCAGTGAAGTTCAATTTTGTAAATAAAATATTAATTGAATGTGAATTTGAAAAAAATAAAAGTAATTATATGTACTAGTTCTATAACGAGGAAGGCAACCTTTTTTTTTTCTCATTTATTAGGTTTTATTTTTGTTATTAATTGTGCGTATATAAGTTTATATGTTGTAATTATATGTATTAGTAATTAGTTGAAGTCATTTAAGGATATATTATATTATTTGTGTAGTATTTTTTAAATTTGAACTCATGTAAATTTATTTTATTAATGAAATAATAATTGTATTATTATTAAGATTTGATTTTTTGAAATTAGCTTTTGGCACAAATAATAATAATAATAATTAGAGGTGAATAAGGAAAAAAATAAAAAACTATTAAAATTAGCGACGGAATAAGAAATTTGTTGCTAATATAATGCCACAAATTACCGACGAAAGTGATTCTGTCGCTAAAAAAATAAAAAAACTATTAAAATTAGCGACGGAATAAGAAATCCGTCGCTAATATAATGCCACAAATTACCAACAGAAGTGATTTCGTCGCTAATTAGCGACAGAAAAATCCGTCGCTAAATAAAAAAATATGTCCGTAATTAATATCCAACTAATATATCAGACTACTGGACCTATTTACTGATGGAAAATATAAATTAGCGATGAACGTTTTCGAAGCTAATTTACCCACGGACAGTCAAAATCCGTTGGTAATTATTAGCGGTGCGTGCTTTACCGACAGATACTAATCCATCGCTAATCACAATTACCGACGGATTTCATAGATTTAGCGACAAATGTTTCCATCGCTAAATCAGTAATTTCTAGTAGTGAATGAGAGTTATGAAGTATAACAGTGAGCACAAGCACATATTGTAACACCCATGATTTTAGGAGCACTGTTCATATATAGTAATCTCTTGACATGTGGTTATAAGTTGCATATATGTAGGGCATATGTATTTTAGTAGAGAGGGGTGTAATAGGAAGATAAGTCTAGACCTTTTTGTCAAATTAGAAAGTTGTGGACCTTTGGGGTAATTATCCTAATCCATTAAGGGTGTGTAGAGAGGATTGTGATATTTGTATATATATATATATATATATATATATATTAATATTATATTGGTTGGTAAGAGATAATTGTTGATTATTATTATTATTATTATTTTATTTAGATATTAGTATAGTATGTAATTATTAGGGGGAAGACTAATTGGTATATTATGTTATTATATTATTATATTTGTATGAGAAGAGTGTAGAGAATTTGGAGAAGAAGAAGAAGAGAGGTTTTGGGAGAATTTTTGGTGGGATTTTGATCTTGATCTAGCTAGCAATCTTGTGTCTTAGGAATATTTGGAAGGTCTCATATGCATTGAAGTTCCATTTGGTAAGATTTAATTGTGTTTTATTAATTTGTAGTTGAGAAATTCGGGTTCTGAATACCCTATTTTTTAGTCCCTTTATTTTGATCATAACTTGAGTTGTAGACCTCTGATTTAAGCAAGATTTAGTGTTATGGAAACCTTAGAGAGTCTACTATAACTTTTATGTTTTAAAGGAAACCAAATTATGTGGTTTATGGTAGCTGGAACAGTAAAATATTTTTGTGCTCCAATCTATCACTGTGTTTCCTGTTCTACCCGATTTTACTTAAAAATCTATAATTAATTCCACACATATCCAAATTAAGTAATTCTAGTTGGAATTTGAAGTATACTCACATTTCTAACTTTTGTAATATTTTTATGATTTTTGGATATGTGTGTGAATTATTTGGACATTTTAAACCTAGAGCATGAATGGCACTTAGTTATATTTAGTTGAGTTTAAGTGCTAGAGTTTTGTTGATGATGTGATTTTGATATATGAATATTGTGTAGGCCTTGATAAAGATAAAAGTGGTGCAAATCAATAGGAGAGCTTTTATTTTGAAGGAGTTGAAGCAATTGTGTAAGTAATTATTAATATGATTATATATATATTAATTCTCTTGAATATGTGTTATAAATGAATTGGCTTTGAATTGTGATGTAGTATGAAATAAAAATGTAGAATTGTGATTGAATGTGGTGTGAAATGTGATATGAGTATTGAATGTGAATTGTGCATGTCTATATGGCATGATTAAATGATGATGAGAATTGGTGAGGAATATATGAGATAGTGGGACTGAGCCGAGCGGATAGTTCCACTGATTATGAAATCTGGAACTGAGCCAGACAGATAGTTCCAGTAGTGGTCACATGAGAAAAAGTTGAATTGTGAAATGGGTAAGCTGAGCCGGGTGTATAGCTACCCAATGAATGAAATGTTAGAAAGTGAGGATGTGAGAACTGGGACTGAGTCGGGTGGATAGTCCTAGTATATGACCACTTGTGAGAAATGCGCATGTGAGGTGGTTCCGGCTGGAAACTAATTTATGTGGTGTTTATGAATGGTATATGATTAGTTTATGAATAGTTTATAATTGGTATATAAATGGTTTATGATTGGTTTCTAAATGGTTTATGATTGGTTTCTAAATGGTTTATGAATGGTTATGTTTGGTATAAGAGTGGATGTTTTGGAAAATGAAATGCTTGCTATATTATATGTTTCATTAGTTCTTGAGAAATGATGTACGTATGATTATATTAGTAATTACTTATTGAGTCGTAAGCTCACCCCCTTTGCAACTATTTTTCAGGAAATAGTTATTTTGAGCTTGACGCTTGATTTGCTGGTGACTTCCGGAGGCCGAGATATGCTTGGTGAACCATCCTTCATTTCCATTTGTCATGCACCATTGCATATCATTTTGGTTGAATTGGTGAACATTTTATTATCTAAATTTTGTATATATATTGTGTTGAGATTATGTTATGAAGTATGTAAGCAAGTGTTGTTTGTAAGAGATTGAATATGTGTTATATAAATAGTGGTGAAAGATGTATTAAGTTTGAGATGAGCTGTGTATGTGAAAGTGATATTATAAAGCACTTGTTAATGTATTTTAAACATGGTTGAATATATATATATATATATCTTGTTGTGACGTTTTAGATGTTTGGTGTGGATTTGTGTATTTAAAATGTGTTGTTGTAACTTGATTTGAGTATAAGTCTTGTGTTTTAACATCACAACTTACTTCAAGGGTATTTTAGTCAATTCATATAAATTAATTCAGCCTAGGTTTTTCATAATAATTGTATCCCTCTGAAATAGCTTTCCATAGCATTTTGAATCACTTAAATCTGAATTCTGTAGAGGGAGTTATAGTTGATAGAGTGCGACATGGTCTGTAGGCCATGCACGCAGACCCTCAAACATGGCCGTATGCCAATATAGCACGGCCATGCAGACATAGAGTGGAGGAATTCGAGCTCGCAAGCACTGGCGCATGGCTTTGTGCATTCCTCGCATGGCCATGCATGTCCTACTTGCAGAATTATAGTATTTTGACCATAACTTAAGCTACAAACCTCCAAATGAGGTGCAGTTTTAAGCTATGGAAACTTTAAAGAGTAATTTACAACTTTTATGTCTTAAGAATTTCCAAATTCAACCATTATACTGGTAAAAAATGGCTGGACATTTTATTACTCATATTGAATTACAATTTGCCATACATGACCTTTAAGTGTTCAAAACCTCATAACTAATTATGTACATTTCTAAATTATGTGATTCAAGTTGAAAATGAAACTAGACTTATAAATAAAGAATTTTAATAGTTTTCAAATGAATTTTTCAACTTGACTTTTATACATGGTTATAAAAGTTTATACTCTATTGGTTTTACGCTATATTTGTATAAGTATGTGTTTTGTGTTTGAATTTGACATTGTTGTACATCGCATACTTATGTGGTTTGTATGATGAGTGTAAAGGTGCATGGCATGTGGTTGTGTTCTTGAAAGAATTTTATTTTCTTTCTAATGGGAATACATGTTGTGGTGAATTTGAGGCCAAGTATTGTGGGTCTCACACATATAGTAGTAAGAGATAGTAAGTCCATATTGTAGACATGGCAGGATTCGGTGGGTTAGCATGAGGTATCTGAGACACAGCCTTCTACCATTTTATGATAAGTTGTAAGACTGTAATTAGAATACGACATTCGAGAGGAATTGACAGAAAGGTAACTCTAGCTCCGAGTGAGAAATATGATATGATAAAGACTTATTTTTTTATATGATTCTCTAGGATCATGCGGGTGCAACTATAGGGCTAGGCCAACACATTACAAGTGAATAATTGTGATAGTCTTTGGTGTCATAATAGTACTAGCCATACTGATATTTATTTGTACATATGGTGCGGTGTTCTAAATTTAATATGAATACATCTAAATCTTGTGGTTCTTTTAATAAAATTACAATGCTTTCTAAAGTTTAATCAAATAGTATGATGAGCACCGAAAGTATTTGAGATATTATGAAGAACATGAGCTTGAAAAGCCGAGATGGCAGAGATGAATGAGTCGTACAAATTTTTTTGAGATGTATTTGATGATGAAGAATATTGATGTTCAAATTCAAGTTTGCATAACATGATAATTAATAAAAAAAATATATTGTTATGAATATTAAATGTGTGTTTCACAGTTAAAGAGCGAGGAACCGAAAATTTTATCAAATCATTAAAAATTGAATTATTAACTTCAGATGTTCGAGTTATTTTAAATGTTTATCTTGGTTGCTTGATAAAAGGATTATGATAAGTGTTTATTAATAATACAATAACACATATAAATCTTTCTCAGCTACATTGTTGATTTCAAATTTTTACTTCTATGATTTGTTCTTTGAAAACCTAATGTAATTTTATTTTTTAGATGGTCCCTATTTGTACTCAATTTCACCCACTGAGGTTTTTTTTTTTTTTTTTTTTTTTTTTTTTTTTTTTGCGAAAATACTCATTATTCCTTTTATATTATTTTTCTAGAGTAGTTATTATGATAGGTGGTAAGGTTGGGTGTTAACAAGGCTTGTCATTGGTTATTGTGAGGTAGAAGACTTTAGAGATGATGTTGAGCCGCTGTGAAGTGTGATTTAATTTTTGCTTTTTTTATTTATTTATTTATTTTTTTTTATGCATTCAAGAATTTTATGTTAAGATTGGATGTATTAAATTGATTAAGTACTTGAAGTTGCACTAGAACTTAATTGTATTAAGGTTATAGTTATGTTATGTTCGCTTATAGATGATTATAAGTAAAATTTGTAAGAGTTTAAGTAAATTTCAAATTTTTGTTCTTTTATAATGGTCATATGTAATGGTGGAGTATATTTATATGTTTTAATTGAAAGAGTTAATGAGTAAATGGACAAGACATAAGTGAAACTTGGCCACACCATTGCTCGAGTTAGGCAGGTCACAAGTGTGATATTCTAATAAGAGTATTGGTGGAGTTGAGTGCCAAAATTTGACCTATATATATATATATATATATATGTATATATATTTGTTAAATGAAGTTAAAAAATAAAATAAATTATATTAAATTAATAAAATAAAAAATGTGTCAATTTAAACATCAAATAAAAATAGAGATAATAATCTAATTTATCCTCAATTATTCTCCAATTTTCTATTAAACTCTATCCTTTAAATTGTATCAATTTATCTTATCAATTTTTCAATTTGTTTTAATTAATTATACCCAATTTTCTAATAAAAATCAAAAAAATCCTTTTAAAATTCAATTACTCTCTTAAACATTTTTTTTTTCATTTTCACCAAAAAAATTAAGTTACAAAAAACTCAGTTGATGCGTTTATTATTAAATTACTTTAATGAGTGTATTAAATATAAATAAATTTTCAAAAATATTATATAATTTATGTATAAAATTAAATTTGATGTGTTTAGATTCGAATTTTAAATTCTTAAATTTGTCAAATTAGTTATAATTAAATGAAATTATAAAACATAGTTTAAATTTAAAAATTATTTCAATATCATTATATTTATATTTGTTATAAGAATAAAAAGTTCTAATTTTTGTCATCTTTATTTTCTAAAATAATTTTATTCTTTTATTGTATTGCTACTTTATGGTGTAATATTTAATTAAATTTATATTTTTTATCAAATAAAATATTAATTTTAATTTTAATTTTATATCAAATAAAAAAGTTATATGATAAAATAAAAATTTTATTTGAAATGAATTTTATAAAATATCAATTTAAATCAAATATATAAAATTAATTGCAAATGAATTTTATTTAAAATCCTTTTGAAAATGTAATAAATTTATTGGTGAAATTGAAATAAATCTTATTGCATTTCTAAAAGGATTTTAAATAGAATTCATTTGCAATTAATTTTATATAATTGATTTAAAAATTTATATTTTATAAAATTCATTTCAAATAAATTTCTTATTTTATCATATAACTTTTTTTATTTGATATAAAATTAAAATTCAATTTAATAGTTTATTTGATAAAAATATCATTTTAACTAAATATTACACCATGAAACAGTAATACAATAAAGAAATAAAAACATTTTAAAAAATAAAGATGACAAAAATTAAAACTTTTTATTCTTATGACAATTATTGTAAAGTTTAAGAGGGAAACTATGCATTTGGCCAATTTAAATTCTACATATGCGATATTTAAAAAAAAAAAAAATGCCCGTACTATTTTTCTCATTGTTAGGACAAGTTATTTGTAAAATTTGAACATTAGCATTCATTTCTAAAATAATTTCATCTTACCATATTAGATTAAGATGTGAGTTCAGTTATTTTTCACCATATATTTATATCTATATTTCTCAATTTCCATCCAAGAAATAAAGTAATAATAGGAAGTTAGTATTATATGATATACTAACCAAATAAATCAAGCGTTGGAGATTTCTCAATTTATGTCCTAGAAATAAAGTAATAATGGGAAGCTAGTATCTTTCGTAATTATACTATATACTATATAGTATATACCAAATAAATCTAAATGTTGGAGATTTTAATTAATTGATTGATTAAGTAATCATATATAGCAAGCGGGTAAGTCACAAAAATTAAATCATGCATAAAATAAGGAAGTCGACCATGTTCTTTCACATCTCCTAACCGCCGGGCACTCTCAAAGATCTCATTCTTGTTCCTTATTATATAGTTTATAATACGAGAATTAAGAAAATATTTAATGTAACATAAATAGTATATTGTTATCCGTTATAAATGATGAACACGTCCTTCTCCCAATTCCAACGTCCTTCTATACCAGACAAACAGAAAGTAAAATTGTAATTTTAAAAAATTTATTGTATATGGTCATAAATGTCACTATTAACAACATCTATCGTTATCCTAATGCACATATTTTTCTAATAAGATGTAGTTGTATAGGTAAGAATTGGATAGTTTAATAGTATAATTCTATTTAAGATATTAATAGGTTAAGGATTCGAAAAAGAGAAACAATGTGCATCTGATAAAAGGAAAAATTATATTCTGAAATTGTAATTTCATGTATGAATTCTAGTTGTAGTAACAAACTAATATATGGGATATATATTAAGATAACTATCATTAAAAAAAATAACCACCCACTTTATTGTTGATATGTAAAAAAATGTGTATTTAAAAAGTTAATTCATCTTTTTTATCGATTAAATTTTAAAATAAGTGGATATTTTATATAAATCTAGGTTTGTTATTATTTATTTTTGTGGTTTCATCGTCTTATTGCGGCATTTGGTTTTTGCCGTCTTATTGTGGCTTTTTGTGTGTGTGGACAATTTAGATAAATAAGTATATTCGATTCAATAGGTATATCATATCCGATTATAGTCGTCAGTATGTTGCATTACTGGAGTCATAGATATTCAGTCATTATAGAATTTTTAAAGGCATGTATAGGTTTTGAGCCGATTTATTATGCTATTAATCTTGGAAATATAAATATTTTACAGTTTTATTCTTTAATGGTTTTTAACGGATTTATATAAATATTTTTATTGATGTATTGCAAGTTTGTATGAATGAAATTATTGTTATTATATATAAAAAAAAAAAAGTTAATTCACCCATGATATTTAAAAGTGCTGATATATTTAATTTCTATTAGATTGTTACTATAATTAGGATCGCTAACGTGGAATCGCACTATAATTTCTCAAAAGCCTTATAAAAGAGTTCAAAAAATAACTAACATGACCAAGTTGACAAAACGAACAGTTATTTCTTTTTTTGTTGATTACGAAAAGAAAAGGAAAATGAAATTATAATAGAGTTGAATCTTTTAAACTATTGCACTATATATGAATCATGCCTTTATTATCAAAATTTCAATTCAATTTAAAAAAAGACTTTAAGAATAAAAAAATCATAAAAATATACTATATTGAATTTTAGCATGATTGATCAATATATTTAGCACAAAAAGTGAAAAAGAATTAAATTCGAAGTTTTTGAAATTTTTATTCATTAATATTGATAAAGAAATATATATTATTTTGTGCTAAATAATTTATAAAAATACCTACATCATTCTAACTAAAAAATGCAACCTATTAGGCCCTCCATTAATAATGATTGAAACATTAAAAAATACATTAGTATTTTTTAAAAAATTCTCAACTTCAATTGTATAATATATGCTGTATATTTATATTTAATTAATAAAATTATAAGATATATACTATGTATCATGAATTTAGCCGCAAAATAGAAAAACATTTTAATACTCCATGATGCTAAATTGAGATGGAATGACAAAATCAATAAACCGAAGACACGGCGCTTTTAGCGCAAGCTTTAGCATGTGAGATTTTCTTAGAACATGGTGCCAACCCCAACATTCACGCCACAAACCATGCACATTTATTTTCATTTTACATTATTGTTATTATTATTTTTTACATCTCATACTCCCGGTACTCGATAATTATAAAAGTTTCGACTAATTTGAAATTGACTCCCGGTACTCGATAATTATAAAAATTTCGACTAATTTAGAATTGACCCAAGTAACAGTGTAACACCATGCACATTTATTTTCCTTATTCCTTTTTATATATATTATTATACATACATAAAATCATCTCCTCTTTTCAAATCCCTATATATATACCCACAATTTTTCTTCAATTATATCATTCTCTTGCTTTTGTACACTTAGCGGTACCTTAATTATTTAGAGTAAAAAGAAGAGGAGAAAAAAATATGGCTAGCTTCAAGTGCAGCTCCATCTTGCTGGTCCTTTCCTTGCTTCTACTAGTCACTTTCCCTGATGTGGCTGAGGTATATATATATATTTTTTATATTACTAAGTACATAAAAATGAGTAATTTTGATTACACCATTTTTGTTTCTTTAACTTATTTTCTTGTTTTTTGTTTATGAATCTTGGAAATAGGCCTATGGTGCTAAGCTTCGTCCTTCAGGTAATTATTTTATGTTCACATATGTAAAGCTTAAATATACAAGTTAAATTAAATTTTTTTAGTTGAGTTGTCAATTGTGATATATATGAAATTGCATGCAGATTGCAAGCCAAAATGTACATACCGTTGCTCAGCAACATCACACAAGAAGCCATGCATGTTCTTCTGCCAAAAATGCTGCTCAAAATGCCTCTGTGTTCCTCCTGGTGTTTATGGTAACAAGCAAACTTGCCCTTGTTACAATAACTGGAAGACCAAGGAAGGAGGACCCAAATGCCCTTGATCTTGTATTTACCTATTACCATACATATATATATATATATTACACATATATAAAAGAGTATATTTTGGTACAAGTAAAAAAAATTTGTAGGCATATGTAGTTGCTTTGATTGCATTCTTTTCTATGACTTTGAATTTAGAAATTGAAAAATGCTAGCTTCTTGTAGTAGTGCTCTTGAGCTCATTTAGACAATTTTATTAATATAAGTAACAATTTTGAGCAAAATTAATCTTTTCCTTAGCCTACTTTTACATTATATATATATATATATAAGGCAAGAATAAGTAAAGCAGCAATAGTATGGGCTCTGAATTTAGCTGATGAAGAAACTATTATGGATGATGCTTGCACGGGGTTCATGTAATTCTCATGAATTAGAAATAAATAAATCACTTAATATATGGAAGTCTATTAGTTTATTAGTTTATTTTTCTAATTTATAAATTAAAGTCTTTTAATATTTTGGTTAATATAAACATAATTTATAAATTTTTTAATTAATTTAATTGTTTAAATAATTTTATCTCAAATTATAAAATTAATATTTAAATATTTTAAATAATACAAAAAAATTTATAATAAGTGTTACTTTTTTTTTTTAATAAATTAGAGTTTCTAAACAGTTATAATTTATATATTAAAAAATAAATTAACAAAAAATGTTAAAACTTTTGGACCCTGTCATGTCTAAGTAAATAAATATATACTTTCACTTACAGATATATTCATAAATAGTTTTATGGTTGTTGACTTGAATTTATTTTTGTAAACCTTTCTAGTTCTATTACTAATTTTCATTATTTTCTCGTGTATATAAATTCTTATTAAGAAATTTGTGATTTTTAGATATAATTCAACACATCCATATTCCGTATCTTTATCTAAAAGGAAAAACATACTTTACTCCATGTACTTTAACTTTTTTTTACATTGCCTCCATTTACAAAACAATTGGCACATTACAACCCTATACTTTTATTTACCGGCACATTGAGCCCTTATTAAACTGGAAGAGATAATGTATGTTAAAAATATCGAGTTTGGTCATTATAATTTTAAAATATTTCTTTTTAATCCTTATAATTTTTATTTTTAACAAATAAATCCATACAATTGCTAAAATAATTAATAGAATTATTAATTAATATTTTTAAAGAATAAAAATTTTAATTTACTATAATATTATCTTTAAACTTATAAATTTATATTTTACCATATTTGAAAAAAATATAATAGACCTTACTCGTTTATGAATAATATACAAATTATAGTTAATTAATTTCTATTTATATTAAAATTATTTTAAAATTTTTAAAAAATAGATATACAATTACAAGTATAAATTATATAAACTACTTCTTAAACTACATTTATAAATATATTTATATAAATATGATAAAATCTATATGATGAATATGATTTATTATATTTCATTTATTAAATAGCTCATACATTTTAGTTAATATTTTTTCATATATTATTTTTCATTCATATTTTTTTTAATTTTATAAATATTTAATAAACAATTAATATATATATATATATATATATATAAACTTATTAGAAATAAATGACCAACATTTTAATTAGATAAAAAAATTGAAAATATACATAATTTTAAAAACTTTTAATAAATTTAATTAGATTATTTTAGCAATTATATGGATTTATTTGTTAAGAATAAAAATTATAAGCATTAAAAAGAAATATTTTAAAATTACAAGGAC
>CATIWO010132261.1:0-15889 GCA_949673435.1 Macaranga tanarius | reverse complement strand
AAATTTAAAGCATATCTTGTTGGTCAAAGGGTGATTGTCTCCTCGGATCATACTGCTCTCAAATATCTTTTTAGCAAGAAAGATGCCAAGCCAAGGTTGCTTCGGTGGATTTTGATGCTTCAAGAGTTTGATTGGGAGGTTAGAGATAAGAAGGGTAGTGAAAATCTTATGGCAGAGCATTTGTCAAGGCTAGATCAAGAAGGATTAAAGAAGCAAGATGATGTTGTACCTATCAATGACACATTCTCGGGTGAATAACTTCTACAAATTGCTAAAAAGGAACTTCCATGGTGTGCGGATATAACTAACTACCTAGTAAGTGGAATTTTGCCTTATGGTGTGGACTTTAGACAGAAAAATAGATTCTTGCATGATGTCAAATTCTACTATTAGGGAGAGCCACTACTATATAAGAGGTATGGAGATGGTTTGATAAGAAGATATGTTCCACAAGATGAAGTTTCGGATGTTCTAAGGCATTGCCATTCCATGGAGGTTGGTGGACACTTTGGTGCATCTAGGACAACATCTAAGGTACTCTTATCGGGATTTTGGTGGCCTACGTTATTTAAAGATGCCCGAGATTTTGTGCTTTCTTGTAATAGATGTCAAAGAATGGGTAACATTTCTAAGAAGTATGAGATGCCTTTGATTGATATTCTAGAGGTTGAAATTTTTGATGTTTGGGGTATCGATTTTATGGGACCATTTCCAAGTTCTTTAGGCAATGAGTACATCCTTGTCATGGTGGATTATATCTCTAAATGGGTAGAAGCTACTCCATCTATTATAAATAATGCTAAGGTTGTAAAAAAATGCTTAAGAAGAATATATTCTCTAGGTTTAGTACTCCAAGAGCATTGATTAGTGATGGCGGTTCTCATTTTTACAACCATATCATTGCATCAATTTTGAAGAAGTATGGTGTTACTCACAAGGTAGCTACTCCATACCACCCTCAAATAAGTGGTCAAGTTAAAGTTAGTAATAGAGAACTCAAATGGATTTTGGAAAAGACAATTTTAGCTTTAAAAAAGGATTGGGCATTGAAGAATGATGATGTATTATGGGCGTATAGGATAGTTTTCAAAACTCCCATTGGTCTTACTCTATATCAATTGATCTATAGGAAGTCTTGTCACTTGCCGGTTGAGCATGAACATAAAGCTTATTGGGCAACAAGAGCATTGAATTTTGATTTAATGAAAGCATGTCAAAAGCAGCTTCTTTAATTTAATGAATTGGAGGAATTATGGATGAATGCCTATAAAAATGCTAAGATCTACAAAGATAGAACCAAGCAATGGCATGACAAGCACATTCAAGAGAAGGAGTTTCATGAAGGGCAGCTTGTTCTTTTATACAATTCAAGACTCAAACTCTTTCCCAGAAAGTTAAAATTAAGGTGGTCAGGTCCATTCCGAATTGTTAAAGTTTTTCCTTATAGTGCTATCGAGATTACAAATGACAAAGGTGAAATTTTTAAAGTCAATGGTCATCATTTAAAGCCTTACATTATTGGCGATCAATTGGAGAAAAGGATCTCCATTCCACTCGTTTCTCCACCTTAATCTTCATAGAGGTAATTGTCAAGCTATAGACCTTAATTTAGCATTCACTTATTTATTCATTTCTTATTTAGTATAGTTTTATATGCTTTATTTTCTACATTTCATTTCTTTCATTATTTTATTTTTTATTTTATTTCTTCTTGTTTTACTAATCACATTATTTTAGTATTAGGTTTAATATTTGTTTATTAAAATATATTTGTTTTCTAAAAACTAAAAAAAATAATAATAAAAATAAAATTACACAGGGTGTCGAGTCGGTACTCAAAACTCATATCAGTGCCTCGGCAGGCACTTGTAACCAGTGCCGAGTCGTGACGCTTCACCCATGTCATGACTCAGCAATTACCAGTCGATCAGTGCCGAGTCATGACCAATCTGCACTATCACAACTCAGTATAACAGCATTCACATAGTGCCGAGTCGGCACCAACACACATCACACACACTCCTTCCTAACAAATACACACTTTCACTACACTAACTTATAAAGAAAAATTATATATTTGTATCTTTCACACACACATTCCCATTTCTTTTTCTTTTTCTCAATTATTTATTCATTTTGAATTTCCCCAACAACTCTTTTAACTTTCATTTCCCCCCACTTTCATTTTTGTCTTTATTCTATTCTTATTTTTTTAAAATTTTTAACATTCATTCATTTCTTCTACTCTCTGCACACTCTATTCTCCACATTTCTCTTTCTTTTCTCTACACATTTCTTCTCTACATATTTCTTTTTATTTCCATTTTTGCATTTGCATTTTCTTTTATAATTATTTCACTATGAAGAAAGCTTCCAAATCTTCATAAGCTTCAAAGGATAAAGCCATTATTCAAAGTGAGGAAGAAGACCAACCTATTGATCTTGCTCCAAGGTATGAGGCTCCTTTCCCTATTTTTCATGACTTTGAAGGTGATAGATATGTTCTAAGCAAGACTAGAGATGTTGTAGGTTCTAGATTTTTGCCTAAGTCTAATATTGAAAAAAAGGGTATGACTAATGTTATGGATAAATTGTTAAAGTCAATAGGGCTTAAGAAATTTGTTGATTTGGAAAATGATTCTTATGTGTAATTGACTCAATAATTTTATTGTTCTTTGGTTATAAATGACATGGACAAAATTGCTATAGACTTTTGCATACTAGGCCATACTTACCAAGTGAATCCTATTTTCATGAAAAATGTGTTTGGTTTTGCTAAGGATGGTGTTCGTAAAATTTCAAGTGATTTTAGCCCACGACATTTTTGGGCATTTTTAACGGATTTGCCTCCTTATTTTAATGCTAAAAAAGGCTCCAGTATATTTATTAAAGACCACAAATATTGGCTTTTACATAAGATACTTGCATGTCTTATTTTTGACAAATTGGAAGGTAATAAGATGTCCTTACAAGAATTGTTTTCAATGTGGTGTGTTCATGAAAAGAAACTAATTTGTTGGACTCAATGGCTTCTTAATCAAATGATTGATTGTTCTAACCATTCTCAAGGTCCTTTGACAAATAGTTATGTCATTACTCAAATTGCACTTGCTTTTGACGTCTCACAACCTTCCTTGTCAAGTATGAGATATGTTAGGCTAATTCACTTTGCTAAGCCAGCTTTCACCCATGGTGAAGTCATTCATACTAACTTCAACCTCAAGCATGCACGTGAGCATTCTTATTGGATCAAATGAGATCCAAATCCACAAATGGTGCGGGCGGTGGAGGAAAGTGAGGAAGAACATCATGAGAGTGACCACAATGCAAGTGAGGAGGATGTCGCACCACCCCATCAAACAACTTCCAAGTATGTAACTTATGGTGGAGAAGGCTCTAGTGCTCCTAGTGACTTGGCTTTATGGCAACAAGTTCTCCATGGTTAACAAGCAATGATGCAATAATTGGAGCATCTTAATTATAGGCAACACCATATGGAATTTTGGCAAAGGCGTATGTCTCACAAGATTGATCACCTTATTGAGCGTAGTGGGTATCAAATTGATACCTCACCACCATCGCCACAATATGATTGATGAAGCATTTCTTAACTCTTTTTCTCTACACTTATATTTTACTTAATTGTCTTTATTATATTTGCATGGTCACATTGAGGGCAATGTGTGATTTTAAGTGTGGGGGAGGGGTTATCTATTTTAGAAGCATATTTATTTTATGTCTTTTGCATTTATATGTGTTTTGCAGTTTTAGTTTACTATGATGGGTTATATTATTTCAAACTATCTTTTTTATCTTATTTTTCTATACTCCTTTTCAATTTGGAATGATTTTGTTCTAATTTGGTTCATTAATATATTAAGTCTTAGAAATATCTAAAAATTGATTGATTATTTACTTCTTTTACTTTATTTGCTAAGAATTTAGCCAAGGTAGTGTAGGTTTGATGGTGACTTTTGCCTTGTGTTATTTCTTTTGAAATCTTTTAATCACTTTAATTAATTTAGATTAATGCATTGAGCTTAAAGTTTAAGGGAAATGATATATGCTTAAAAAAGGAAACTATAGCCATAATGTGTACGTGTAATTGATCAATAAAGGATGAGGACTCTATCTTTATTATCTACTTGAAAAAACAAAAGAAAAATGGCGAGATGGAGAGTAAAACACACTCGTCTACAAAATAAAAAAATATAGAGACACAAAGTGTATATATCTTATTCCTCTAGCCTAATACAGCTATGAATAGTGCTAGTAGCCACTTGATGATATTATGGATTCCGAATAAGTCGTGTACATTTATGTTTACTCCTCATTTACATTCGTTTGGAAAGGATTTCTAATATATCTCAAGTAAGGTTTTATTGTCTAAAAATTCCTTGAGATTGATTGCATAAATATGTGTGCTTTTCTTTATCCTCTATTATTTAGTAGTTTCCTTTAGATTTAAAGATTGATTAATAAATTGGACCTGAAATTTACTTGCATTGATTTCATTTGTAATAATGCTTGGTAGGATTACTTTATTTTCTATATCATTGTTGTCCATGTTCTAAGCATGTGATTGCTTGTGGAGTTGATTATCAATTTCTTTTTCTTTGTTTCTTTGATTTAATGCGGCAATGACCCTTATTAGTGCTTAATTATTTTTAACTTAAAAGGAGTAATCTATTGATCTTTTGTTTAACCTTCATCTTTGATCTTTGAGTTTTGCTTGAGGGCAAGCAAAGTCTAAGTGTGGGGGAGTTTGATACATTGCAATTAGTATAGTAGTTTTAATGTGTTTCATGCATATTTAAGTTGCATTTAGTTTACATTTTAGTTTAGTTTTCATGCATTTCATTTATAATTACAAATGCTTTTGGTCTTCATTATTCTTGGTGAATTTATATGAATTTTAATGACTTATAGATGTTTTGAAGTTTGATTTGTAGCTTATGAAAGTTATAAGGACATGTTGAGGTGATACATAGTCAAAGGAATGAATGAAGCAAGCTTTGGAGTGTATGTGGACTGTCACTACTCGGCAACGCATGTCACTACTCGGCACCAATGTGCACTGTCACAACTCAATACTCTTACCCTTTTTTGTCATGAGTCGGTACTAAATGGAACTGTCATGAGTCAGCACAAGCTTCACAACTCGGCACGGCGTGAAGAGACACGACCTTTCGGACTATGTTGCACTTTTTCAGCTATAACTTCCTCTACAGAACTCAGATTTGAGTGATTCAAGTTGCTATGGAAAGATATTTTAAGGGGCTATAACTTCTCTAAAAATATATAGACTAATTCATTCATCTAGATTGCAAAAAATTCCCTTGTATTTACTGCCAATGTGAAATAATGTGATTCTTCACAAAGATTTATAGCTTTTAGTTTGACATAACTTGTACCCTTTGGCTATCAACTTTAGAACATATAACCACTTTATTTTGTCTCTGAAAAAGGACATGAGAATATAGAAGAGATCATTTAGATAATTGGAGATTATTATTTTGAGAGACAAAAGTGTATAGAACTTAAAGTTGTTAATATTCAAGGAAGATCAAAAGAGCATTTGCCTTGTAGACATTTTCATTCATCAAGTCATTATCAAAGAAGATTATTGGAGACTCTAAATTCATTTCTAAGTGTTTCTCACTCTTTATTTTTATAATTATTTTATTATTTGAATATTACTTTATTGTGTTTATATTATTATTCATTATGTATCTAGGCTAATTGCTTAGTAGGTTGGAATTGCAATGGATAATAGTTTCAATGAATTATATTAATTATTTTGTATTATTGAATGAATAATTTGATTTCAATTGAGTACTTAAATGTGTTGTATATGCTTGATCACCATATATTATGTTTTAGTTAAATATTCACAATGAGAGTTGGGATATTTGATGGAAATACATTTGATTTCACTTAACGGATAGGAAAGTACCTGGAGATAATAAGTCCACTTTGAGGGATCAAATAATTGGCAAAGAACTTTATAGTTTTTATTTATCTCTACAATGACACGAGAGTGCTTATAGACTCTAGATGGAAATGCCCTTATTTGACAACGAGAGTTGCTCTTAAGGATTTTAGGTCATATTCTCTAATTATTGCATTCATGGTTAATATAATTTTTTTGTATTAATAATTCATTATTCTATTCTATGTTGTATTCTCCACCTACATTTTCTTTGAATATTGTCGTTATTATATTTTTGTTTAATTGTATGGTTTAGTTAATTTATTATTTAATTAGATTTATAATTTGATTTATCACAACTTGATTTTTGGTAAGCCTATTCATCTTAGTATTTATCCGATTAATACTTAATTTCCCCGTAATCCCTATGTTCGATCCCTTACTTATCCTATATTTAGCCATAGAAGCTAGGGTATACATTCTAACCTACATAAGTGTATATGATTTATTGATGGCATCCAAAAAGCACCGTGACGCACTTATTAGGGCTCTGGATAACCTGAAGATCTCAACAGAAGCTTCATCAATTGACATGATTGCCTCCTTAGCCAAGACTCTGCCTAACGCTATTACTTTTTTTTATGGCGACATGCCTCTAGAAGGAAGGGTGCACAATGGGCCAGTTTTCATTTTAAGTCATAGTCAAGGCAAAATGCACTTCCCTTATGATAGTGGATGATGGATTCGGCCGTCAATGTGTGTCCTCTTAGGCTGTTACATAAGTTCGGTATCAACTTAGGTGATCTTGAGACTTGTGACTTAATTATTAAAGCCTGTGATGTTTCTAAAAAACCTGTCGTGGGGTTATTCAAAGCTATTATTACTATAGGAGAAATTGAGCATGTGGTTGAATTCATTGTCTTAGATATAGCCCCAACTTTTGCTTTGCTTTGGGACAGCCATGGTTCCATCCTTTGGAGGCATTCCCTCTACTATTCATTAAAAGATGAAGTTCTCTCTAAATGGCAAAGTGGTGACTATCCCAATTAAAACCAACAATATCATTGCCTACTTGATGTCATTCCACCTAGATTTTAAGTGGTTATGAACTGGGGAGACTAGTTTAACCTTAAAATTACTGTGATGATGAAGAAGATGAACTACCTGCCTAGGGCTGGACTAGGAGAACATATATAGGAGTCCTGAAATTCCCTACCTTCTCTGGATAAAAGGGTAAATATGGTCTGGGCTATGACCATAAAACTGGTAAAGATTCTAAGCAGTCTATCTCCATTAAAGAAAAACCCGATTTGAGATCTTCAATGGTGTGGTGAACTTCACCTTAAAAGGAGAGGCATCAGAAAACCTCACTAAGATCACTAAAGAGTAAATCATGTAAATGGTCAAAAATATAAAGAAGGGAGTTAAAGTTACTGCTTGTTTTGACATTACTGCTATTATCGAGTCTAGTATACAGAGTCTATTTCTTAATGATGTATCTATTTCTAGTTTGTATGAGTTAGATGATGCACTGAACTGTAAGCTTAACATAATGAAGTTAAACTTTGCTTATCTATTTGATATGCTTATTGATGTTAGTGTGCATTGCATTGATCCATACATGTGCATATTCGACATTCATTCTATTTGCACTTAACCATTTAACTTAGGCATTGAAAGTGAACCTCACATTTTGAATATTTTAAAAGATATTACCCCTGAGGAGAGGAGAGAATTTGAAAAAAATTTATCAAAATATTCAAAAGTATTCGCTTGGATGTATGATGACATGCCTGACACAAACAGAGACATTGCTTAATACTATATACCAATTAAAGAAGGGTACAAACTGGTAAAATAGAAGCTTTGAAGAATGAGACCGAAATGGACAGAACTAGTAAAGGAAGACATTGCTAAGCAAATTAAAGCCAACTTCTTAGAAGTGGTGGACTATCCTGAATGGTTAGCCAATGTAGTTTTAGTATCAAAGAAAGATGGTAGGGTAAGAGTTTGCATGGATTATAGGGATCTAAACAAGGTCTGTCTGAAAGATAACTTCCCACTACCATACATTGATGTTTCAATAGATAATGTATCTTTAGCCATAATATTGATGATGGTGGATGGATTTTTATGATATAATCAGGTGCTAGTGGCTCAAATTGATAAACATGAGATGACATTCATCACAGAAAAGGGGATGTACTGTTATAAGGTTATGCCTTTTGAGTTGAAGATGCAGGTGCAACATACCAAAGAATGGCAACTACCATGTTTCATGATATGATCCATAAAGAAGAGGAAGTGTATGTGGATGACATGATGGTGAAGTTAAATATGAGAGAAGAGCACTTTGAGGCTTTAAAATGATTCATGCAAAAGGCAAAAAAGTATAATATGAGGTTGAATTTGAAGAAGTATATGTTTGGTGTAACATGTGATAAGATGTTAGGATTTGTGTCATAGAGGGATAGAGATTTACCCATACAAAGTGAAAGCAATTAAAGAGATATCAGTCCCTAAGTCTGAGAAGGAAATTAAAGGTTTCTTAGGTAAGAATCAGTTCATCAGCAGATTCATTACAAAGTTAACGACACTTAACAAGCCTATATTTAAATTATTATAAAAGGATTAGCCAAACATATTGGATGAATGATGCTAGTTAGCCTTTAATAAGATAAAGGATTATTTAACGAATCCACTTGTTCTGAAGCCCTCGAGACTAGGGAAGCCATTGATCCTTTACTTGGCAATAAAAGGAAATGCAATTGGAGAAATGTTGGCATAAAAAAGAGAAGCAAAGGTTGAACACGTCATTTATTACCTCAGTAAAAAGCTGTTGACATACGAGGAGAAGTACAGTTTACTTAAAAGGATAGGAAATGAAGAAATTGAGGCATTATTTATAGTCATACAAGATCTAAACAATTTTGAATATAGACCAGATGAAGTACCTGTATGAGGCACCTTCCTTGATAAGAAAATTAGTTAAATGGCTTATATTGTTATCTGACTTTGATGTGGACTACCTTATTAAGAAGACTATGAATGGTAGGGTAGTTGCAAAATTCCTAGCCCTAAATCCGATCAATGATGATGAAGAAATTAAACTAGAACTCCCACATATTTTAGGTATAACCATCGAGGTGCAAGGATGGCAGATGTAATTCGATGAACCTATTAATTAAATTGGGGCTGGTGTAGGAGTAATCTTACTGAAGCCAAATAGAAAAGTGATGCCCATTGCTAAGAAGCTAAATTTCCATGTCACAAACAATGAAGCAGAATATAAAGCCTATGCTTTGGGAATGGAATCCCTTATGGCTTTAGGAATCACAAAATTAGAAATAAAAGGGGATTCGATGCTTTTAATAAACTAGAAAACTAAAGATTAGGATCTAAAAGAACTAAATCTGAAGCCATATTGAGAATACCTCTATAAGTTAACTCAATCATTTTGAAAGTGCAAGTTCATCCATCTGTCGAGAAGTCAAAACCAAATGGCCGATGCACTAGCTTCTCTAACATCAATATGGGAAGGCCTAGTCAGAATGCCTTCAAAATTGTTGATTATGATTTAGTCTTAACTGTCATGTTATAAATAGGAAGTTGTAATAGAGATGAGAGTGGATAACAAGTTGTGGTTCTATGACATTCAAAGGTACTTGGAGGACAGGGTTTATTTGGAGATGGCTAGCAAAAAGGACAAAATAGTGACTAAGAAGCTCACAATAAACTACTTCTTACATCAGGGATTGCTATATAGAAGAACTTCATATGGAATGCAACTTAGGTGCCTAATGGAAGAGGAAGCCAAGAAATTAATAGAGGAAGTACACCTTAGAATCTATAGTACATATACGAATGGATGGGCATTAGCTAGGAAAATCATGAGACTCAGCTTCTTTTGGGTCATGATGGTTTAAGACTGAATAAAGTATGTAAGAAAATGCCACTAGTGTCAAGTGCATAGGGATATAAGTCGTTTACCTCTGACTAAATTACACCTTATGAGCTCTTCCTGACCATTCTCAGCATGGGGGTTGGACATTATTAGGGAGATTTATCCAACTGCTTTAAATGGACACAGAGATATTCTAGTAACAATAGACTACTTCACAAAGTGGGTCAAAGCTGAATCTTTCTCCAAACTCAAGGTAAAACAAGTGGCAAAATTCATTGAGAATAATTTTTTTTATAGATACAGGATCCCTCACCATATTGTATCAGATAATGGAGTTCAATTCCAAGAGAAGTAAGGGAATTGTTAAAGAGATATAAAGTGGAACATCATAAATCATGCCCTTACATACTATAGGCCAATGGTGTTGTAGAAGCTGTAAACAAAAGCCTTAAGAAAATACTCGCTAAGATGACAAAAACCCATAGGGATTGGACTGACCTCCTGCCTTATACTCTCTGGGGATATAGAACTACTATAAGAACTGCCACAAATATAACATCATACTCCTTGGTATATGGATCAAAAGAGGTATTAGCAGTAGAAGCCGAATTAAGATCGCTATGAGTAGTGATGGACGCAGATTTGCTTGAAGTAGAATAGGCTAAATAGAGACATGAATAGTTAACCTTAGTTGACAGCATAAGGCTAAGGGCATTACACTTTATGCAGATTTACCAAAGAAGAATTGTCAATGCATTTAATAAGAAGGTAAGACCAAGAAACATCAAAGTGGGAGATTAGGTTTTGAAGCACATGAAGCAATCGTTACCGGATCCAAGAGGGAAATTCAAGCCAATTTAGGAAGGGCCCTACTTAGTTAAAGTACTACTTTCAAAAGGAGCAGTTAAGTTCAGTGGATTCAGAGGGAAACGAGTTCTCTAAGCCAGTCAACATGGACCGTATCAAGCGATACTATATCTAAAAAAACTAAGCTTGCTTAGAAAATCTAAATGGGCTAATCAAGGCAAAATGAGCGGTAAAATACTTAGTTAGAAAACTCAGAAGAGTTGGCTAAGAACATGGATATTATCATTTTGAAGTGCTTCAAATGCAATCTTGCCTTTGTTAAATATCAAGTCAGTACATTTATGAATGAGTGTTAAGAATATGCCTAAGTATGCAATGTTTTATCAACACGATGACCAAATATTGCCCAAATATAAATGGGATACATCAAATAAACTTTAGTTTTCTACATTATCATAATGCAATCACGCACTGCATAACATGTTTTTTAGCATAGGTATAGTCTAATACAATAATGTCAACTCAAGCACTACCACTACTGCTTACATAAGTATAAAATGAGCCAAGCCTAGAAATTAGAGAAGCTTGTCGAGCAGCTACCCAAGCCTTGTATGTAGCATTAGTAGAAATATCATAATTTCTATCAGCCAGATGGTGAAACATCCTACCTAGCCACCTGGTCTGAAAACCATCAATGAAGTGTTGTGCTCCTGGCTGAGTCGATGGTCCTCCTCAGAACTGTACTATCTTTGGAGGGATACTCTTCCTAATCCCATACTACTTGCAAATGTATGATGGAGAATAATGGGTCCAAGATTTGAATTCAGAGATCAGAATGACATTGATGTAGGTCCTCACAATTAATTAACCTAAAAGCCTAAGCAAATACTCATCAGTTTTCAAAAGTAAAAACTAATTATATAGCTTATAGCAATTAGACTATAAGGCTTGACAATTGAGGTCATGATGTTTAATTAATTCTTTAAACATCATAAGTTAAGTACCTTTTCATCAATTTTTAGCAACAAGTCCAATTAGCTATAGTAATAGTTTTTGATAAGACTGATTATCAAGTCTAGTTAGCTATAAAAAGATCATCTAATTTTTATGGTAGATTTAATATTTGTATTTAATTTTCTTTAGTGTTTAATGGAAGGTTTATGGACTTCCTATATGCTTATCCTATACATTCAAAAGGAGGGCCTAATTCTTTTCAAATTATCTATAGAATACCCAATAATCTCTTTATAAATTATAACTCTTCTACGAATCCTATTTACTTTATCTCAAAAAACTCCTAATTACTTGATTGGAACTCAACTAAGCATCAATATTGATAGAATAAGTAAAATAATTATATACAAGAAAAAAATACCTTAATTCGGATGAAAATGGTTTCATTTCAATTTTAGGAGCATCTTCATTCCTTATTGAGGATATATGTCTATTATGAAAGGTTAAAGCCTCGTACCTTAGAGCTTTATAAGGTAAGAGTATGAGAAGTGGGTATACACAACTATTTCATCATTTGCATCATCACCCATGGAATTTTGCATGGGATACACTTCAAGTGGTTGATGCATTCCTATTACGGACATATTTTAAGTTGATTTTTTTTAGTTTTATGTATTATTTTTTTTTGATTAAAATTTTAATTATTTCATGATTTTGAGTTAGATTTTGATTTAACTATATTATCATTATTTATATAGTATTTATACTTTGTAGTATTTGAATAGGTTTATTATCCATTAGCCATATAGATTTAAGATTTGCATATTTAATTCATAATTACTAATGATTTATTTTGGTTTAAATATTTTATTTATATTTTATGTATTCTAGGTACATTTGATGTGTTTTCCTATATTTGTAAGATTAAGAATAGTTATAAGTTGATTAAGATCCCTAAAGAGCTTAAAGAAAAATAAATTCAAGTGAAAAACTAAATCCTACAACTGGCATGGGCAAGAAAGATCCCTAGTCACCACTTAAAAAGTACCTTATGGCACACAAGCGTGCACCAACCTTATATGGTCGTACTGATGTTAAAGCTCACAAATTTGAGATATAAAGCACGACTATGCAATAAAGTGGCATTGTCGTGCAGAGTAAGTAGAGTTTAACTAGAATTCTACTTTTTAATTCCAACCAACTTCTGACTCATGCCTACACAAATTTCTCTATAAAAAGCAACCTTGTGAAGTTAAAAAAGATCATCCTATATACATTAGTATAGTTCACATCATTAAATTCATAGCATACACTACTAGAATGTTACGATTTACCGACGAAAATTAGTGATGGATCGTATTCCGTCGCTAATTACTAATAAATATTTATGCAAATACGAATTGGACTAAATTACCAACAGATTACTGACGGATAAAAATTTATATCGTTAAAATCCACCAAAAATTTTGCGCAAAAAATTGGCGCCTGAATTAGCGACGGATTGGCGACGGATTTTGATATCCGTCGGTAAATGTATATAAAAAATTAAGAATTTATGGCGAGTATTTAGCGATGACATTTAGTCGTCGCTAGTAGCGGCGGATTTTTAAATAGCGACGGATTTTTTTATCCGTCGCTATTTGTTAACATAATAATAAAAAAGTATCGAATTATAAAACTACATCGTTTCCTCACTCACCAGCCACTTAAATTACAAATTATCATTTAATGTTAAGTAATATAATTGCAAAACTATATAGTATTAACTAAATATAATTAAACTTATATTTTGATAGAAAAATATAATTTAATTTATTAAGTAAATACTAGTATTAAGCAAGATTGTCATTAATTTATCACACAACTATTATTTTTAATGTTAACCTAAATTATATAATAACATGACAACCGAAAATGTATATAAAATTAAAATGCAACATTTTAATATCAAGTAAAGGTAAAATGCTTTGTGAATAGTTTTAATTAAGTAATTGATACTTAGTATTTCTTATTTAGTAATCTTATAGTATAATAATACTATCAGTTAAATACATTTAACTCACGAACCTATTAATTATAAGATTACTAAATAAAAAATACTAAGTATCAATTAACTACTAAAATTATCATAATATTAATAATTATTAAGTACTAACTATTATTATTATTATTATTGCATTTTAAAATGCATATAAAATTAAAATGTAACATTTTAATTAAATATTAGATATCAAATAAAGGTAAAATGTTTTGTGAAGGGTTTTAATTAAGTAATTGATATTTAGTATTTCTTATTTAGTAATCTTATAGTATAATAATACTATCAGTTAAATACATTTAACTCACGAACCTATTAACTATAAGATTACTAAATAAAAAATACTAAGTATCAATTAACTACTAAAATTGTCATAAGATTAATAATTATTGACTATTAATTATAGTTACAATATTTAGTGAATGGTTTTTGTAAACTAATACTTGTATTAATATATAATACCAAGTTATAAATAATTTCAAAACTATGTACTTTAATTTCAAAACTATATAATTTTGTATACGACCTTATATAACTCATTTAATCTAATTTATAATGTTGGAATTTTGTTGGTCAAAACTATGCAGTTTTGTTATGTTAAGGTAGTCTTTTATTCTTTTGATTTGGCTTTTCATATCAAACTCTAAATTTCTCTCCACAAAATGGTTGCAGCCGCTCACCAGTCCCCTCTTGGCCTCTCCTTCGCTACCGCTGCTTCATCTTCTTCTTCTTCATCATCCTCAAGCAGCCATTATCATCTTTGTCCTTCAAGTTTTTTTTTAGGCACCGGAGAAATTTTCATTCTCCGGTGCCACCACCATCGTTGCACATGGTTATGAACTTCAAATTTTCATGTCTTATTGATTCCACTTTTCATGTCTCGGAACAGGTTGAGAATGAATATGGAAATGTTGAATGGGCATATGGAGATGCAGGAGAGTTATATGTCAAATGGGCTGCAGAAATTGTTGTTAGTCTCAATACGCATGTACCTTGGGTGATGTGTGCACAAGATGATGCTCCTGATCCAGTTGTATGTATATTTTTCTTTTTTTATGGATTGATTCATGATTCATCTGTCTGCTATAACACTTTTTTTATTTTCCCTTCTCCACATCAAATTAAAATAGTTGGTTTATTCATTTTTATTTTTCTGATCAATTTAAAGGTGTCATTAGTACTATAATGAGAATCTATGTGCAGATAAATACATGCAATGGATTCTACTGTGATCTGTTTATCCCAAAATCTCCTTCAAAACCAAAAATGTGGACTGAGAACTACAGTGGATGGTACTAATTTATGTCTTTCTTTATAGCTTAGTCATTTTCTTAGATGTCTTGGTTAAGAAAGTAAGTTATCCTTTATGATGTTGAAGGTTTCTTTCATTTGGTTATGCGATTTTATATCGTCCTGTTGAGGACCTTGCTTTTGCTGTTGCTCGCTTTTTTGAAAGTGGTGGTACTTTTCAAAATTACTATATGGTGAGTCTGAAATGAGTTATAGACTATTGTTATCATTATATTTAATCAAAATGTGATAGAAAATTAATTACGATGGTATAGTTATAAAATATGACCTAATTAACTTTATTAATCTAAACACAATATAAACTTTAAATTTTCTAATTTTATAAATCTAATAATTATGACCTAATTAACTTTATTAATCTAAATACATATAAACTTATTCTATTAATCTAATTAACTTTATTAACTTAACATAACAAAACTACGTGTTATAAAATATGCTGGTCAATAATTTTATCAATATTTTATTCAACCAACCATATATCGCTAGTCAATAAATTTTTTTTTTTATATAATTTGAACTTTTGTTGGGTGTTTCGGTTATTTTCTATAAATTTCAAAATTTTATTATCACCAAAATAATAAGATAAGTAAATTTTTATGTAAAATTATAATATATATATATATATATATATATCATTTTATTTTATATAAAATATGTAATAAATATATAGCAAAATAATAGTACATATATTTATTTATCGTAGTTAAATTTTTTTTAATACTTAAAAATAATATAGAAAATGTCATTTAAAACCAAAACTACTTAGTTTTGGTACAGGTGTTTTTTTGACAATGAAAATCACAATTTCATTTCACCCGGCCCGCTTCTTCTTGCCGCCATCAAATTCCATTTACTCTTCTCTATCCCTACTCTCTACTCTTCTCTACTCTTCTTCTCCAACCCCTACTCTCAAATTCCATCTCAAACCCACTTCCTCTCT
>CATIWO010132215.1:0-22562 GCA_949673435.1 Macaranga tanarius | reverse complement strand
ATAATTAGAACTAAATAATGCTAAGTGATATCATGTATAATGATCAAAGAATTGTCAGGATATTTATGATGAATATCTTTTAGTTCCGAAATACTATATAAATGATTGGTGGCTATGGTCATATTTATAAGGGTTATTTGTAAAAAAAAAAAAAACATGACCTTTAGCGATTTTAGCAATTTAATCATATTTTTTTAAATTTGGCAAAATAAAACGTCAAGTTATAAATCTTGGCAATTCGAAACACCGATAGAAATTCCGGTGATAACTTTCTGACGTGGCAGCCGAAATTTCTACCGGTGTTCCGAGTTGCCAAGATTTATAAGTTGGTGTTTTATTTTGCCAAACTTGAAAAGATGTGATTAAAACGCTAAAATAACGAAAGTCATGATTTTATTTGCAAATAACCCATAAATTAACTTTAACTTATACAATTTCCAATGATTATAATTTATATAGCTGTAGATTATATTTAATTGTAATTTTCATATTTCTAATAAATTTTTTATAGATGTTCATATAGATTGTTGTAGTGTACACACATATCATGATGACACACTAATATAGTTATTTTTTAAGGACACTAGTTTAGTTATTTACATGAAGTTAATAATGATAAACTATTTTATCAAAAAAAAAAAAAGATAAGCTAAGTGATGCAATATGGTAGAAGATATTTGGTATGAATTATTATTACTCAAAAGCCTCACATTTGATTAATCCTTAATAACTTTATATGTCATCATAATATGTGTGTACACTACAACAATCTATATATATAGCTATAAAAAATTATTAGAAACATGAAAATTACAGTTAAATATATTCTATAGCTATGTAAATTACAATCGTTGGAAATTGTATAAGTTAAAAGTTAATTTATGGGTTATTTGCAAATAAAATCATGACTTTTGTGATTTTAGCATTTTAATCACATCTTTTCAAGTTTGGCAAAATAAAACACCAGGTTATAAATCTTGGCAACTCGTAACACCGGTTGAAATTCCGGTGATTACAATCTGACGTGGCAGCCGGAATTTCTATCGGTGTTTCGAGTTGTCAAAATTTATAAGTTGGTGTTTTATTTTGCCAAGTTTAAAAAGATATGATTAAATCGCTAAAATCGCTAAAGGTCAAAATTTTTTTTGCAAATAACCCTTAATTCTATTAGCTTGAACCCAAGTACTCCAAAGAATTATTTTACTCTGCAACAAATTCCACACATGTTGGCTAATAACAAATTTATTCCAAATCTTAATGCTTTTAATTTCTAAGCTCCCTTCATTTTTCCTTTTACAAACATCATCCCAAGCCACTAGACTATGGAATTTTTTATTATTATTACTACCAGGCCAAAGAAACCTCCTATAGTTTTTCTCAATCTCATTAATAATAACTATATGTAGAGTCATAATAGAGGCCCAATAAACATGAAGACTCATCAACACTGAGTTAATCAGTTATAACCTCTTAACATATGAAAGAAATTTTATTTTCCATTTGTTGATTCTTGAAGTAATTCTAAAAATTAAAGGTTGCTAGTCTTCTTTGGTCATTCTAAATGTAATGAGATGCACACCTAAGTACTTCACTAGAAGAGTGCCCTCTTTAAAACCTAAAAAACTCAATATTGAGTCCTTCACATCCTCCTTAACTCCATAAATACAGATAAAAATCTTTTGAGAATTCATATGTAATCCTAAAACTTTTTCGAAATGTTCCAAAATACTATGAAGTTATTGAACAGAGTTTAAAGACCCTCCATTAAATAAGAAAAGATCATCATCAAACACTAAGTGATTCAGTTATAAACTCTTGCAACCATGACGAAACTCAAAATCAATAGTGATTTTTTTAAGGGCCATAGACAAATACTCCATACAAAGAATAAAAAGTAGTGGAGACATATGATCTTTATGCCTTCAACCCTTACCATAAGAATAATACTCATTAACAGTACCATTCATACACAAAGAAAAAGAGGTAGTCCTGACACATATCATTATTAACTTCACAAATCTAGTAGGAAACTCACACACTAAATGAACTTCTTTCAAAAAGTTTCAAGCCACAGAGTTATAAGGTTTTCTTAGATCAATTTTCAAAGTACATCTTGCTTTACCATTAGGCCTGTGATAATTTCTCACTAGGTTATGGGCAAGTATGGTATAATCTATATTTGATCTATTAAGGATAAAAAATAAACTGATTGGAGGCCATAAGATTGACCGTGATGCCTCAGGTCAAAGAACTATATGCACCATTATGACCTAGATTGTGATCGTTGACTATAAGTAAATATCCTTACGATAACATATCTAACGTCATGTTCTATCCACTCAATACTTGAGTATCCACATGTCTATTCTGATATCTCATATCAAGTAGCATGAGACTCACTACATCCCACTATTAGTATCATATACTAATTAAGGAAAATAGACAGAGGTGATAGTCAAATTAATATCAACCAAATATTAATTTATCAACTATGAACAATTTTATAGCATATGTACTAAATAAATGTGTCACTTATATTATCAACTCTTGATAATACATTTATTTAACATAATGCTAATGGAGTAATGCTTCAAATAAATAAAAACTTTATTTAAAAGAACATTACATGGCCATTTGGGATAATTTACAATGTCATAATACAATATTGCCTCTAGGGAATATCACTATACTAACACAATTGAGAGGGAACTTGCATCTAACTTGATCTAAGCAAGAAAGGTGATTTTGTGGAGCTTGGTGTTTCAAGATAGAGGCCATACACTTGGGTGGCTATAGCATGTGATTCAAGGGTTGAATCTCTACATAAAAGCTTGAAGAAACAATTGTGGTCTTCTTCAAACATAAGGAGTTTCTAAGTTTCTTGAAACTTAAACTTCTTAGTTGTAGTGTTTACATGCTTATGTGTTTTATTTTAGCTATGTGTTAATTGTAAATTTTATCTTGTGGATTGGAATTCTTTATGTGATGAAGAGTTATGCAATGAAATTTTTGAAATTTCACCCCCTTTGGGCACATCCTTCCGCTGCGCTTGTGTTGCATAGCTTGATTCCTTTCAGTGGTATCAGAGCCTCTATTTGCACTTTACACATGCTAAAATATGAATTAGAATTGTTATAATTCAGTATTTGATTGCTTGTAAGAGTTATGGCCTTTGTTATAAGAGTTACAACAAGAAAAATGCAAGTTTTTAGCACTCTACAAGGTGCACACGACCAGGCACACGTCCATGTACTAGGCCGTGTGCAAGGTTGGAAAAAATGGTAGAACTAAACACGGCCTGAGATATGGCTGTGTCCCAGGGCATGTTCAGAGCGGCCCTAGATTTTTAAAGTGTTGAAAATGCTCCGCTTTTGTGCTTTAAACATGCCGGATGCATATTAGATGATGCCTAACATATAAATGCTTGTCATTTATGCAAGCAATGATCATGGATTAGTTTGCATCTTGTGGTTTGTAATAATGACTAATTTTATTATTATTGATGTGTAATTAAGTGTTAATTACATAGAATGAGATGTAAATAATTTTCCTTAGTATGCCAAGGGGTTATTATAATTCATTTATCACAAAAGTTGTGACATGGAGGCTTGAAGAGTTCAATTTGGGCAATGCCATGAAGATGAAGCAAAGATCATTTATGTATTCTAATAGTTAGAATAGGCATGAGAAAAATCCATAATCAATCCTTATTTGTGCATCCATTGTGCATGTTCTATGTATATGTTGGATATATATGTTATAACATGCTTTACAAGCTTTATGGGATAAATGTATGTGAATGGATGCCATGCAATTTATATATTGGATATGTAAATCGGTTAATGTGAAAACTGAGACCTCAATAAAGACCTAAAAATCTTCCAAATAAATTTAGGTTTTGGCTCTCCATTGGAGCAATAACTTGCATGGCTTTAGGATTATGTGCATCGGCTATAGACACATAGGGGTGTACATAAGTCTTAAGTGATCATGTAGTGTTATTGTTAAGCATGTGATGTTGTGGGTGTATGAATACACTATAGGCCAAGAATGGCAAATAGGCGTACCTGAGGTTTATAGTGTTCAAATCCATACATTTCAATGATCCAATGGTATGGACCTAACTAATGCTAAGGGCCAAGAATGGCAATGTGTACTTGAGGCTTGTAACATTAGGAGCCGGATTAATGGAATATCACATAAGATGTGATGGTAAGAGTTACCACTTAATGACAACTAATATTCCAAGAATGGCAATGTGTACCTGAGGAATATTGAGTGACTCATTAAGAACTCCATCACCCACTAGAAATCCATCCGATAAGGGATTTTCATTTCCTACTTGGAAGTGTACGATTTGCCAAGTTAGTGGGAGGCCATTATGATTAAATACCAAATCTAATAATTCAATTACAATGCCTTATTATTAATTAATCTTGTTGCCTTTGCAGACAATTTGATAATGTGAGACCTTCAAACCCGCTTTCCATCATACTCGAACAATATAAGCTCATGGGCCCTAACTTTATCGATTGGCTACGGAATCTAAAAGTTGTTTTAGCTTCCGAGAAAATACTTTATGTATTGGAACAAAGTCCACCCGAACCACTTCCTGCAAATGTCTCCTAGGAAGAGCATTACACTTTAGAAAAATGGAAAGATGATGATTTGTAAGCACATTGCATTATATGGGATTCTATGTCTACCGAGATCCATCGGCAACATGAGAAGTACACATATGCGAAAGACATCCTACTTCACCTTCAAGAGTTGTTTGGTGAACAAAGTAAGACCGCTAGATATGAGATATCGAAGTGGCTCTTTCGTGCGAAGATGAAGGAAGGTAAGGATGTAGGGGTCAATGTTAACTCTATGATTGGAGCTACTGAGGAACTAGAGAGTCTAGATTTCTCAATGGACTACCATCTCAAGTTGGATTTGATCCTTCAATCACTTCTTGAATCTTTTAGGAAAATCATTGCAAATTTCCATATAAACAAAATAGAGTGTACGCTTGCGGAGCTTTTGAATATGCTTATGATGGCCCAAAAGGCTATCCAAGGCAATAAGGAAAAGGAAGTGGCTGTTGTTGCTTCTTTTAGTGGGACTAAGAAGAAAGGCAATAAGAAAAAGAAAGGCAAGGCAAGTGTTGTCAAGCCTACGGGTGGTGTAGCCAAGAATAAAGGTAAGACAATAGTGAGGGAAGACCAAGGCAAGGGAAAGTGTTTCCACTGCTAAGGTGAAGAACATTGGAAGAGGAATTGTCCTAAGCTCCTGGAGTCTTACAAGACAAAGGGAAAGGGCAAGTAAAGGGAAGGTAAGACTTTCTCTGAGTTATTTTCTTCTAAATGTTCTGACAGCTCATCTAGAGCATGGGTATTAGATACCGGTGCTAGTTCTCATATTTCTTCATCCTTGTAGGATATAGAAAATGAGAGAAGGCTGATACTTGGGGAAGTGACCTTAAAGCTTGGGAATGGAGCAAGTATTGCTACCAAAGCTATAGGGTCGACTTCTATTGATCTTTGTGATCATGTTTTGTTATTAGACAATATATTATACGTACCTAATGCTTATTAGACAGTATATTATCTTTGTGATCATGTAATATATATTTTGGAAATGAAATGGCTGGCATGGGTTATTTAATACAAGGCTTATATTATGTTGATAATACATCTAATGACAATGTGTCTCAAATTAATGTAAGAAATAAAAATGCAATGTTAATAGAAAATACCTCTAACTCCAAATATCTTTACCATTTGAGATTATGTCACATTGTAGAGGATAGGATCACTAAGTTGGAAAGGATGGGAATCTTGAGTAATCTTGAATCCACATCCAATTCAACTTGTGAGGCTTGTCTTCAAGGCAAGATGACAAGATCACCATTTGTTGGACAAATGGCAAGAGCTAAAGATTTGTTGGAGATCATTCATAGTGATGTATGTGGGCCATTTAGTGAAATGGCTAAAGGATGGTTCTTCTATTTTATTACCTTTATAGATGATCTATCAAGGTATGGGCACTTGTTTCTTTTGAAACATAAAAGTGAATCATTTGAAAAGTTCAAGGAATTTAAAGCCTAAGTAGAGAACCAAACGGGAAAAAGTATTAAAACTCTTCGATCGGATCAAGGAGGTGAATACTTAAGTACTGAGTTTATTCATTTTCTTAAATAATATGGCATTGCATCTCAACTCACATTTCCTGGAATGCCACAATTTAATGGTGTATCAGAAAGGAGAAATCGTACCCTATTAGATATGGTACGGTCTATAATGAATTACACTGACCTTCCCATTTCACTGTGGGGTTTTGCACTCCAGACTACCTCGTAATCCTTAATCGGGTTCCATCCAAGTCCGTTTCTACTACGTCATATGAGATATGGAATGGTAGGAAACCAAGTATTAAGCATGTTAAGATTTGGGGATGTCCGGCTTTTATTAGAAGGTTAAAATTAGACAAGTTGGATGTGAATTTGATAAAAGGAAGGTTTATTGGATACCCTAAAGACAGTTTAGCGTTTTGCTTTTATCTTCCTGCTGAACAACTTATTATTCTAAGTAGAGATATTGTTTTTCTTGAGAAAGAGTTTCTTAAAGAAGGAGACAAAGGAAGGAAGATAATGTTAGATAAGGAGTCATCTAAGGAAGCAATCCAACAAAATGATCAAATGGTAATTAATCAACCCAAGGAGCCTATTCCAATTAAGAATGTTGACATACCAACTCATCGAAAATCTAGTAGGGTATCTCATCCACTAGTGAGATACGGTTTTCTTCCTGATATGCAAGAGTTGCATGTTCATAAAGAAATCATTCATGTTGATGATCCTACTACATATGAAGAAGCTTTATTGGATAAAGATTCTTTGAGATGGCTTAAGACTATGAGAACCAAAATAGATTCCATGTACGCGAACCAAGTCTGGTCACTTATTAATCCTCTTGAAGGGGTGATTCCCATTGGGTGTAAATGGATCTTTAAGGGAAAGATTGGTGCAGATGGAAAGGTTGATACCTATAAAGCATGGCTAGTAGCGAAAGGGTTTCGCTAAAGAGAAGTGATCGATTATGAAGATACCTTCTCACCGGTAGCTATGCTTAAATCCATTCGGATTTTTTTAGCAATAGCAGCAAACTATGATTATGAGGTTTTACAAATGGATGTCAAGACTGCTTTTCTCAATGGTTATATTGAGGAAAACATTTTCATTGAGCAACCCAAAGGATTTGAATCCGAGAAAAGCTCAAAAGTGTGCAAGTTGCATAGATTAATTTATGGTCTGAAGCAAGCTTCAAAGAGTTGGAATCATCATTTTGATGAGGCTATCCGTTCTTATAGTTTCATTAAGAATGATAATGAGCCATGTGTTTACAAGAAGGTTAGTAGGAGTCAACTCACTTTCTTGGTCTTGTATGTGCATGACATTTTGTTAATTGGAAATGATATTGGTATAATGACATCTGTGAAAATCTAGCTATCGAAAGCCTTCTCGATGAAAGACTTAGGGGAGGCAGCCTATATTATCAGGATTTGAGTCTATAGAGATAGATCGAAGAGAATAAAAGGTTTATCCCAAAGTCTTTACTTAGAAAAGGTGTTGAAGAGGTTCAACATGCTTGATTCCAAGAGAGGATTGTTACTAGTTAGGCATGGTATCCATCTTTCCAAGATGATGTCGCCTAAGACATCTGAGGAAATAGAACAAATGGCTAAAGTTCCTTATTCTTCGGTAGTAGGAAGCTTAATGTATGCTATATTATGTACAAGGCCTAATATTGCCTATTCTATTAGCGTGATTAGCAGGTTTCAATCCAATCCAGGTTTGGAACACTGGATTAAGGCAATCTTTAAATACTTGAGAAGGACTAAAGATTTGGTCTTAACTTATGGGGAGGGTAATTTACAGCAAGATGGTTTCATATATTCTGATTTTCAATCAGATATCGATGATAGAAAGTCTATCTCGGGGTTTGTTTTTATCTATAATAGAGGAGCAGTGAGCTGGAAAAGTTGTAAACAGAGTATCACTATAGATTCCACTACAGAGGCTGACTATATAGCTGCATCGGATGCTGCTAAAGAAGCTGTTTAGATTAGGAAGTTTGCTTCCCAGCTGGGAGTTATTCCTTCTATTGAGTCACCTATTCCTCTCTTCTATGACAACAATGGAGCCATTGCTTTGGCAAAGGAACCGAGGTCTCACCAGAAATCTAAACACATAGAAAGATGCTATCATATTATCAGAGAGCTTATTGGAAAGAGCGATGTGCACATGCAAAAGGTATCTTCAGCCGACAATGTCGCTGATCCACTTACTAAAGCACTCACACAACTATAGTTGGATGGAAAACTTAAGAAGATGGGTCTGAGATACTGTAGTAATTAGCTCTAGTGCAAGTGGGAGATTGTTAGTATAGCTGATATGCCCTAGAGGCAATCTTGTATTTTGACATTGTATATTATCCCAAATGGTAATAAAATGTTCATTTGAATAAAGTGTTTATTTATTTGAGTATTAATCCATTAGCATTATGTTAAATAAATTTATTATCAAGAGTTGATAATATGAGTGATAAATTTATTCGGTACATATGCTATAAAATTGTTCGTAGTCAATAAATTAATATTTTATTGATATTAATTTGACTATCACCTCTGTCTATTTTCCTTGATTAGTATGTGATACTAATAGTGGGAGGTAGTGAGTCTCATGCTACTTGATATGAGATATCAAAATAGACATGTGGATACTCAAGTGTTAAGTAGATGACATTAGATATATGATTGTTAGGATATTCACTTATAGTCAACAATCACAATCTAGGTCATACTGGTGCATATAGTCCTTTGACCTGAGGCAACACGGTCATCCATATTTAAGTGGTTAGAGTTTGTTACCGCTTACATACCTGTGCTAGCCATGTATGGGTATATGCCATGTGGTGGCTCTAGTCGGTTGAATGTAGGGATGAGTGTTTGACTAAGATAGGATTCATTGCCTAGAGTGAACTAGGTTAAGATCCTACTCCTATCTAAGTTTGTCCTTGATGAATGAGTTCCTAGCCAGGACAAACATAACATGCTGAAAGAGTTTTTAGTGTTTATTATGTTTTATCAAGAATGAAACTTGAGATGAGGTAATATGATAAAGCTATTAGAGTTTGACTGGATCTTAACTCTAGGCTTTATCGGGATTTTCTAATGAAGGGATTTTAGTGCACAGTAATTATGACCAATAGGTTATTGTGAATCACTACATGCATTCATTTCTAATTAGGTAGTTATGATATCGATGCTAGGGGTCACTCATAACTTATGAGAACTAAATGTGTATTATTAGGATTTTCACATTTAGACTTGAAAGTGTTTCAAGTAATATCAAGTGTTGATATTATTTTCTCATTACCAATTAGACATGGACCTAGTAAGTCATACCTATAAGGTGACACCTTATCATCTATCTTAATCTAATTGTTAATTAAAGTGTTTAATCAAGTAATTAGGATTAAAGGAATTGGATTTATGCTTTAAGCAGTGATTCTAGCATATTATGAAATCTGATTCCACTAAAGGGTTTAATTATTAATTTGTACTTAATTAATATTAGATATTAATTAAGGTAATGAATTAATAACTAATGTGTTGTTAAATACTTGGACTTAGATTAATGGCCCAAGGCGTATTGGCCTAGGCTTAAAAGTGTTTTGGGCCAAAGATTAATCCAAAGTGATGAGATAGCCCAACAACCTTATCTAGGTCCATTGATTTAATGGATTGGGCTTAGACTAAGTGTTGGCCCAATAAGCAAGACCAAGTGCATATAATTGATGTAGAGATTTGGTTGTATGTATTTGATAAGTATAAAAGATGTATGTATACAAATACATTAGATGTGTTGTCTACTTCATCTTTGGACACTTGTAAGGACACTTGTCAAGTGTATATGTTTATAAAATGACAAGTGTCATGATGATGTCATGGTGATGTCATGTGGTGGGCCCATGATGTCATAATGATGTCATGGTGATATCATGCATGATGTCATGATGAGGTGGCAATCTCTACATTTATTTTTGTCCTAAGTGTTTTCTTATTGTAAGAAGAGGTCATAACTCTAATGGTGGTTTTTGTTCAAGTGTTAAACAAAAGAAAATGGAGGTTTTTGTTAGACAAAAATGTGAGCCATCTTCAACCAAAAGAAAATAACTCACAAACCCTTAGTTGATCTTGCTAGGTGATTGAATTAGTGCAAGTCTTTTATGAGGGTCACTTGAGAGGGAACTTACATCTAACTTGATCTAAGCAAGAAAGGTGATTTGGTGGAGCTTGGTGTTTCAAGCTACAGGCCATACACTTGGGTGGTTATAGCATGTGATTCAAGGGTTGAATCTCTACACAAAAGCTTAGAGAAACAATTGTGGTCTTCTTAAAACATAAGGAGTTTGTGAGTTTCTTGAAACTTAAACTTCTTTGTTGTTGTATTTACATGCTTATGTGTTTTATTATAGCTATGTGTTAATGACAAATTGGATCTTATGGATTGGAATTCTTCATGTGATGAAGAGTTATGCAATGAAATTTTTGAAATTTCACCCCTTTTAGGCACATCCTTCTGCTGCGCTAGTGTTGCATGGCTTGATTCCTTTCAATGTGTGCATAGAGTCCATCCACCACTCCATCAAATGGAAGGTATATGTAGAGGCAGTGCCATAGGCTGAGCATTTTAATCAAAAGAATTTTAATTTTGCCTAGTTTTCTAGCAAATTTTCGATAGATTAAGCATATATATCCCTAATCCTAACTGACCGAGTCCTATTTTCAATGAAAAAAGCAGAAAAAAGTAACTAACCTTTCCTGTAGCCCGAGAACAAATATAGGTATGCAGAGAAGGTGTCAATGGTAGATCTCCCTCAGGCTCTAATCCTAGAGAACGAGGCACCCGAGCCTCTAGAGCAACAGCAGGCCATGTAGGAAGAGCAGGTGTACGATCGAACACAGGATCCATGATGAAATGCAGAGAATGAAGTAGAGAAGGAAGAGAGAAGGCGCAAAAAGAAAAAATAAAGAAAGTGATTTGAATTTAAATTTATATAGATTTGGCAAATTGCCAGTTTGGTCCTTGAGAGAAAAATTTCCTTTTCATACCGAAAGTTTTACATGTTGGCTAACATTTTGAAATTGAATTATATTTTAAAAGAATTTACAGATTGTATTAAGTCGGGATATGAAACATTGAAATTCGAGCCTCTCGGGTTGGACCTCGAGGATGACGGCACAAAAAAATCGAAGCCTTTTGATTTTGAACATCAAGGATGACAGTAACGAAGTTAAACATCTCGGGTTGTACCCCAAGAATGACGGTATGAGAATTGAAGCCTCTTGATTTGGAACATTAAGGCAGATGGCAATGAAAAATAAAACCTCTCAAGTTGTACCCCGAGGCTGACGGTACAAAAATTGAATTGCAGGATCGAAAAATATCCTTTTAATGTTAATTGCATGCATATTTTTTTTAAAAAACCCATTTTAGCAAAGTTATGTTTAATAGTTTTCCAAAAACCAAAGGGGCAAATTATGGGCACATGGTTTAGGCGGCCCGTGAAGAAAAGTCCAATGATGAAAAATAACAGAGAAGCCCAATTTGCTAAGGAACTGGATTTTGTCCCATTTGTGAGAAACCGAAAATTATGACCCAAACCCACCAGAAAAAACTAAGCCTAAATACATAACCCAACAAATCAAGCCCAATAAGCTGGCCCATATGGCCTAAAATCGCCCAAAAGCCCATTTCTTTTTGAAGAGGCACCGCCTCTTTGGGAGAGATGCGTCGCTTCTTTCACATAGAGGGGCACGCCTCTAGCATCACAGAGGCGGCACCACTATGAGTTCAGTTATAAAAAATATATAATGGTAGAATGTGTATCACTCCACGTTCTACAACAGGTGAATAAATGCAAATGTGGGGTGTAAATAGGCATTGAAAGAGGTTGATTCCTCTATAAATAGGGGTTTTAACTTCTAAAGTAGGGGATCTTTTTGGCTAAAGAAATAATTTTTAGCAAAAGAAAAACAAAAGATAAGATAAAAATTTGAAACAAAAACGAAAGAAAAAACCAAAACAAAAACCACAGAGGGCCTGAATTTAAGCATTCTGGAAGCAAGGGATCTTCTATATTCAATATGAGGGCCAAATTATTTTCTACAATTATTTCAGTAAATTTTCTTTCTTTTGTTTTAATTTTTAATTTCAATAATTCCTATATTTTGCTTCCTTTTAATTGCAGTGTATTCATTGTTATTGAGTTTTTTATATATGTTTGTGTTAATTTATGATTTTATTATATTGTATTTTGGAAATTCGATGTGTGTATAGTTTGAATTTTGTAAAAAAAAAAGTTTATGCAGAAGAACAGAAGGCGTGCGCCTCTAGCTCAAAGAGGCACATGCCTCTAGCTCATGGAGGTGCACGCCTCTATAGGTTTACACAAATTTAATTTTTTGTCCATTGCTATGAAGGGTGACGCCTTCCCTGATGAGGCGCTGCCCCATCTCCACAGAGGTGATGCCTATATGAAGCAGAGGCGCCACCTCTGTGTCTAGTTGAGTAGGTTTTCATTTTCTTTTTATTTTTTTCTAATTTTTTAATTTTCTTATAGGATTTCTTTTTTCTGGAGATCTAATGTTTTCCTTGTGATGGCACAACAATTTTATAGTGGACTATTTCCATTATTTTGAAAATTATTATTAGAATTTATTTATTTATTTTTATTTAATTTGCATAAAAAAGGGTTGCAATCTTTTCTCCTCCCTCCTTTTCTTTGTATGTGATTTTAATTTTTATTGTTGTTATTATTGTTGTGAATTGTATTTGTGGTGTATGAATGTATGGATCAATGACCAAATTGCATGAAATTAGACTTAATTATATAAATTTGGACTAAATTATAAAATTTAAAATTATTTGGATTAAAATAGCTATTTACATGTAATTAAATGAATAATTACATAATTAAAAATAATAAAACATGAAACACAAAGGGAGGTCGATCGCAAGGTCGGGTGGACCATTCAAAAGCCCATACCCAGTTTCCGGACCCAATATATGAGGACGGCTGTTGGGCTTCCTCCGTGAAATCCAGTTACTGTGAAAGTGTCCTAGGTTTTATCCGGGTGGCGACTCCCATCTCCAATCAAAGCCTGTAAAAAGGCCTAAAGTTGTACTCTTAGTGAGTTTTGAGCCCACACCGTGCCGTAGTTGCTAAACACTTGGGCGGCGCTGAACCCCGCCGCCTACAGACATTCATCACTAACGCACTTATTCATCTTATAAAAACAAATGGTTATTTTACTACCAATAAAGGTAAACCAGCTTCGAAAATAATCTACCATCAATTAATGTAGTGTCTTTTCCATTTTTACTAAGTTTTAGAGTGATATTACAGCTTTTTAACCAAGTTTTAGAGTGATTTTACAGCTTTTCAACCAAGTTTTGTCTCTTACTGTGGGAAGCTAAGGCATGAAAATTGTGAAAATTCACATCCCCACTTTAAAGTAAAAGTTGCTTCGTAGGTTGTTTTCCTGTACTCATATTGATGCAATAAAATATCATTTTGTTTTCTCTGAATTTCCCTATACTGCATCACAAGGATATTATCCCTCTTTCTTTTTAATCTTATAAGGTGAAACATTCAATCTGCAAATTAATCTTGAATTTTTAGGTAACCTACACACCCAATGAGAAAGGGCTACGCCACAACTAGGAATTCAATCTTCAATGTCCCACTCCTCTTTCCTTTTTGTTTTTTTTCAAGCTCTTCTGGACAATTTGTTAACATTTTTTTCTCTTAGCTGAGCATTTTTTAACTGAATCTATGTTATCAAATTTGTTGTAAGTCAGGCCAAATTTAAGGAAATCAAGCAATGGTCTGAGGTAGAAAATTCAAGATTCCATAATTTCACATTTGGAAAAGCATATAGCAATTTATGCGTAACAAAAGCCCTGTCCAATCATTCCTTAACCTAATTTTGAGACCCCTTTATCGTTCCCAAGTAAAACCATACCCTTCCATATGAACATCCACAAGAATGCAGTTGCAATCATCTCTTTGAAACCATTCTTGAGCTAGCTCGGATAAGGTACTGAACCTCTTATCTGATTACTACTCAGGAGGTTATTAAAATCACTAATACATAACTAAGGTAAAGTTGATTTCATGCTCAAATCTCTCAGTAATTTCCATGACTCCTTCCTCTTTATCTGGGTTGGATTCCCGTAGAAGGCTATAAATTTCTATAGCATCATATTTGGAACATGTGTTGATACATTAATATGGTATCTTGAATACTTCATCAATTTTGCCATATGTTTTTCCTTCTAAAGCATGGCTAAACAACCACTGTCCTACTCTTTCAACAACAAACAAACTCTGAAAACCCAAAATTTCTTTAATCCTTTTTTGGGCACTTCTATTAGCTAAAGTTGTAATGAGAAAAGTAAAAATAACCTTTTTAGTAGGATTATGTCCTTTAGGGCATGAACTGGTAATAGGTTGTGCATGTTGCCCACGACAGTTCTAGCGAAAGGAACTCACTCCTCCTGGCAGGATTGGGAATCAGAGCCCACTGTTGTTTAGTTTTTAGTACATACATCCTACTTTTTTGGGCTAAGTATCAAATCCTTAGTTGGTTGGTCTCCGAATACCACAGCCCTATCAGGCCCAATGTTGACTTTAGTCTTTACTCCTTTTGGTATTTGTAATGATTAGACCATCATTCAAGCCACTACATTCGCAAAATTATTTATTTTAGAGTATATATTACTAATTTTCTTAAAAATAATTTCAAAGTAAAAAAAATTATTAACTAAATTTATTTAAGAGTGTAAAAATGATCATTGGAAAAATTAATGATAAAAATTATTTCAAAGTATATATTTTATTCTTAACAAATAATTTTAGAATGCAAAAATTTTATTCTTAGAAAATTATTATATAATGTAAAAAAATAAATAATATACGCACTAAAAAATTTTTAATGTAAATTTTATACTTCTGAATTGTAAAAATTATTGGCCAAACATATTTAAGTTTGTAAATCTTTTTATTTTTAGAAAATTATTATAATATAAAATAAATTTAAATATTCAATACTTTGAAAAAGTTAATTGTTAAGAATAAATTATTTTTTTAAGAATGATTTTACACAAATAAATTTTTTTAATAATGAAAATTTAATAAAAAAATGAATATATTAAATTTTATGAATATTTAGAATTTAACTGTACCAAAATAAAATATTAAGGCATATTTTATTCATTTTGTAATTCCAAAAATCAGATTCTAAGATTTGTTTTAAATAAAAGGCTCATTTGAACTATTTTTTAAATTAAAGTGCTTTGATCACCTAACACTGTATTTAAAAATGATATTTGCTATTTTAATAAAAGGTGAATATTTTTATTTTTTTTTACTTTTTGCCTTAAAAATTAATATCAAAATTAACCACGAGCTAGCATTGCTACTCAATCCGTTGGGAAGCCATACTATTTCAATTTATATATTTGTCTTATTTCATATTATTAGTTATTTAATTATTTATGCCATAAACTTTCAATATGCATTAAATTATTACATATAGTTGTTTTTTTTCTTTTTTTGGTTACTATTTAGTAGAATTTAATTTATAAATTAAGGAAATATTCTATAACTGATTTCTACCACAACTTACATTAAGGTAACAATACTTAATAAAAGTTATATTTGTTTTATTTTTCTTCTTTAACTACATATCTCATTTATCATATGAAAATTAGTGACATATGTTTAAATGAAATTATATATATATATATATATATATATATATATATATATATATTATTTGCTCCTTTTCATATAATTCATTGTTAGGGTGTAAACGAGTTGAGTCGAGTTGAATTTCGGCTAGTTCGAGCTTGGTTCATTTATAATCGAGTTGATCTTTTCATGCCACTTGATGTTCGTAAGCTATTCACAAGATTAAACGAACAAAAAAAAATTGAAAAAATACAAACTACAAATTAAAATTATAAATAAAAATTTAAAATAAATTATTTACTAAATAAATTATAATATATTTAACAAAAATTATAATTTTAAACTACAAATATATTTTTAAAGTTTTTTTACAATAAACATTTGTATACTATATATCCAATGTATAAACATTTATAATGTATAGGCTGTAAACAAGTCTAAACGAGCCAGGTTGCAAGCTTTTTATTTGAATTTGTTTATGAGTTTTGTAAGTCGAATTTTGCATAGTTTGAGTTTGGTTCGTTTATTAAACAAATTTTATTATACAAGTTCGAACGGAATTTTATTGAATTGAGTTTTGAGTAGCTCGAAAGTAGTTCGACTTGTGTACGGTCATACGCATTATATATGAGTCTTTCTCACCAAACAACAGGCTAAGCGGCAATCACCCAAGCAATTAATTCAATTTCAAAAATATCTTTCTATCCGACAAATTAACCAACGGTCCCGATCTAATGAGTAGAGGGAAGTCTTAATTCCAAGGCACCCATGCCAGAACTCTCCGACTTTATGTTGAAGTTGAAGTTGTACATATCAAAAATTCATGTTAGTTGATGAATGGACATCTCCGACTTTATTGGGTGGTTTCACACAGAGGTTTCGCTTCCTTATCCTCTCTCTTTAAACAGACGATGCATGCTCTTCTATAGCGGTAATAAAAAAGCTTTCCATCGATCTCTAATAGGGCGAAAGGATGAGAAGGCTGACATATTAGTTAAGTTATATTTTTCTTTATTCTTAAGCTCAAAGCTTATTGTCTTTCCAATAAGAATCTAAGTTTAAGTTTAAGTCGTTGATATTGAACTACTTTCTTCTAAAATATCTTTAGTCATTTCGTCAATTAAATGTTAATAGATAAGATTTCATTGTCTAGTATCTAAGTAAGAAAGAAAATCAATTTGTATAGTAACCAACTAAAAGACATATTTGGCATCCATTTTCTTATATATAAAAATCAAATATTATAACAGACATTCTTCTTCATGAATTTTTATTCTTATTAGTATATGTATTTGATTCAAATAAATTTTATAAAATTTATTTGTAATTTGTTCATGAGTTTTGTAAGTCGAATTTTGTATAGTTTGAGTTTGGTTTAATTTATTAAACAAATTTGATCATACAAGTTCGAACAAAATTTTATCGAGTTGAGTTTTGAGTAGCTCGTGAGTAATTCGATTTGTTTACAGTCATACACATTATATGGGAGTCTTTTTCACCAAACAACAAGTTAAGGGGCGATCACCCAAGCAATTAATTCAGTTTTAAAAATATCTTTCTATCTGACAAATTAACCAACGGTCCAGATCTAATGAGCAGAGGAAAGTCTTAATTCCAAGGCACCCACACCAGAACTTCTTCAGAAAGGGAAGAATTGAAGTTGTATATATCAAAAATTCAAGTTGGTTGATGAATGGACATCTTTGACTTTATTGGGTGGTTTCATACAGAGGTTTCGCTTCCTTATCCTCTCTCTTTAAGCAGATGATGCATGCTCTTCTATAGCGGTGATAAAAAAGCTTTCCATCTCTAATGGGGTGAAAGGATGAGAAGGCTAACTATTAGTATAGATATGCCCTAGGGCTATTTTGTATGTAAACATTGTATATTAATCCCTTTGGCAATAAAATATTCTTTTAGATAAAGTGTTTATTTATCTGAATATTTACCTTTAGTATTATGATAAATGAGTTTATTATCAAGAATTGATAATATGAGTGACAAACTCATTTAGTATATATATACTATAAATGTTCATAGTTGGTGGATTAATATAAAGGTAGCATTAATCCCTAGACTATCACCTTTGTTTATTTTTCTTGATCGGTATGTGATACTGATAGTAGAAGGTAGTGAGTCTCATGCTACTTTATATGAGTTATCAGAATAGACATATGGATACTCAAGTGATGAGTGGATCGAACAGTGACATAAGATTTGTGATTGCTTGGGAATTCACTTTAGTCAATAATCACAATTTTGAACACAATTATGCATGTGGTCCTTTGACCTGAGGTGACGCGGTCATCCATATATGGTTTGGTTAGAGTTTGTTATCACTTACATACCTATACTAGCCATGTATGGGTATATGGCGTGTGGTGGCTCTAGTTGGTTATATGTAGGGATGAGTGATCGACCAAGATAGAATTCATTACCTGGAGTGAACCGGGATATGATCCTTTGCTATCTAAGTTATTCTTGATGAATAAGTACTTGGCTAGGTCAAACTCAACTTACCCAAAAAGAGTTTCAGTGCTAGAAAAGAGTTTCTAGTAGTAGTCGTGTTTTATCACGAATTGAACTTAAGATGAGGTCATATGATACAAGCAATTAGAGTTTGACTAAACCCTGACTTTAGCCAATATCGGGATCTTGTAATGAAGCGACATTTAGTGCACGGTAATTGCATTTTTTGGTTCTTGTAAATCCATATATAGCATTCATTTCTAATTGGGTAGCCATGATATCTATGTTGGGGGTCACTCACGGATTATGGGAACTAAATGTAATATATTAGGATTTTCACATTCAGTATGGAAAGGTGTTTCTATGATATTAAGTCTTAATATCATTTCTTATTGCCATTTAGACTTGAACCTAGTAAGTCACATACATAAGGGTTGCACTTGTGATGATTAATATTAATTTGATTATTAATTAAAGAGTTTAATTAATTAATTAAATTAATTGAAGTGAATTTGCGCATATACGGGGATCTAGAATATCCTGAAATCCGAATTCAAAAATTGTAACTTTAATGCATTTAAGTAAATATTAATTTAGGCTTAATTTAATATGAGATATTAAGTTAAAGATTAAATTAATATTAGCCTTCCAAATATATATAGACATGGGCCATGAGATGGACCACGTGTGTTATGGATGATGGACTTGGTCTATGTGATAGACCATAGGCTTTGGACTTTGTTTAAAGAGTTTGAACTAGTCCACTTGTTATTTATATGGATTGGGTTTTCATTAAAGAGTTTAATCTAGCCTATTAATTGTTTGGATTAGATTGGGCCATCTCTAAGTGTAGAGAAGCCCATGGGCCAAGCCTAAGTCCAAACCCATTAAGTGTTAGTGGAATTGGAATAGGGATAGGGATATCCATGCAGCCAAACAAGCCTATTCAAAGTTGGTGTCTTCTCTACATCAAGGTTGTGGAATTCCAAGTCAATAGAAGACTTGGAATGGAAGACTTGCAAGACTTGGAAAAGGAGACACTAAAGGGCTTATTTAATTAACAAGAAAAGTTAAAGAAACTACACCTTTTACTTGCTGAAATTTCGACCAAAGAGTGATAGAGAGAGCTTGGTTACTCTAACCAAACAAGAGGAAAAAGAATAGAGAGTCTCTTCTTCTTCCCTAGTTCAAAATTGAGTGAACCTAAATATATCAAAAGAGTTATGATCTCTCTAAGAATCTATCATCCTTGGAAGGTCCTTTTAAGTTTCATACCTTCAAGATTGAAGTAGCTTTCATAAACTCTTGGGTCTTAACATGACAGGCTTGTATGGTAGAGCTTCATCAATCTCGAAGATCAAAGAAGTGCAATCCGTGTGTCTCGAGCTAGAGGTTTAACGTTTGGGAAACTCGGAGCTAGTAAATTCAACAAACAAAGCTTATCGAATGTTCTAATCACTAAGGAGTATTGTAAGTGTTACGTAACTCTTAGTATGTAGGACTTGTAATTTGATTAAATGACTGCTTTCATTGTTGATAAAATATTATCCATGATGCATGATTAGTTATGTAAAGTGCATGTGATTTAGTTCTTGGGGCATGAATAGATTCAAACTTACTACAAGTGTTGCATGCCTCCAAAAATTTTAAAATTCTGCATATTTAGTTGCTTTAAACTTCGATTCCCTTTAAGTGGTATCAGAGCCACTTATCATATGATTTACATGCTAAAAGATTCATAAATGCAAGACTTATAATTATATGTGTTAAAATTTACAAGTGTTGTGAATATAGAGCATGTGAATGGTTGTAAGAGTTGTGATCATTTTGTTCTTTTGTGTGTTGTTTTCTATGCTAAAATATGAATTACAAATGTTATAATTGAGTATATTCATGGTTGCAAGTGTTTTGGCCTTTGTTGCAAGTGTTGCGACTTGAAAAAATGCATGTTTTTGATGTACAGCAGTAGGCACACGGCCATGTCTCTGGCCATGTGCTAGTCTACCCAAAAACACATAAGGGAACATAGCCTGGGACATGGCCGTGTCCCAGGCTGTGTTCAGCAATGTCCAACCTTTTAAAAATTGTTTTAAAAGGCCTCCTTTTATGTAAAACACACTCTAGATGCATCTTGGATAATATTTTAAACATGTTTTGCTTGAATTAATCATTCTAATAACATACAAATGTTGTATTTAATTGAATGATTACATGACTTGCTAATTTATATAATATGCAATAGTTGCATTTTAAGTGTAAATATGCTTGTCATTCATGCAAGGTTGATCATGAACTTAGTTTACATATTGAATTTGTAATAATGATTAAGTTTATTATTATAATTATGTAATTGAGTGTTAGTTACATAGATTAAGATATAAATAAATTTGACTTGGTATGCCAAGGATGGAATGTAAATATGAAGAGTTCATTGGAGGCCCATGAAGAGTTCATTGGTGGCCTATTCTACCTTGGAGGCTTGAAGGCAAAGCCCATGGAGATGGAGTTCAAGGAGGCTCATGGCATGAAGGTCTTTTATAGGCTAGGCCCATGTGTAATAGTTCTAAGAGTTAGAATTTAATTAGGAAAGGCCCATGATCACTCCTTATTTGTACATCCATTATGCATGTGCCATATATATATGAGATATGCATGTTGATGCATGCTATATATGTATATGATATGTATATAGATGGATGCATGTTAGCTTGCAATGTATGTATGAGATATGTATATTGTAAAAATGGCTAATGTGGAAAGTGAGACCTTAATAATAAAGACCCAAAAATCTTCTAATCAAATTTAGGTTTAGGCTCTCCATTAGAGCAATAACATGCATAGTTTTGGGCTTATGTGCATCGGCTATGGATACATAGGGGTATGCATAAGGCCCAAGAGATTCATGTAGTGTTATTATAAGGCATGAGATGTTATGGGTGTATAGATACACTGTGGGCCAAGAATGGCAAATAGGCATACCTAAGGTTTATAGTGTTCAAATTCATACATTTTACTGATCTAATTGGTATGGACCCAACTAATGCCAAAGGCCAAGTATGGCAATGCGTACCTGAGGCCCATAACATTAGGAGCCGGATTAATGGAACCTCACATGAGATATGATAGATAATAGTTATCAACTTAATGAGAACTATTATTTTAAGAATGGCAATATGTACCTGAGGGATAATGAGTGGCCCATTAAGAACTCCATTACCCACTAGAAATCCACCCAACAAGATATTCCCGTTTTCTACTTAGAAGTGTAGGATTGACCAAATTAGTGGGAGGCCATTATGATTAAAGACCAAGTCTAATGGTAATTACAATAACATACAACTAATCAATTTTATTACCTTTTCCAGACCAATTGATAACATAAGACCTTCAAACCCACTCTCAATCATAATCGATAATAATAGGCTCACTGGCCCTAATTTTATAGACTGGCTAAGGAATCTAAAAGTTGTTTTAGCTTCTGAAAAGATACTCTATGTGATAGAGCAAAGCCTACCCCGATCCTTTCCAAAAAATGCTTCATAAGAGGAGCATGAAACTCTTGCTAAACAGAAGGATGACGATATGTAAGCACGTTGCATAATGTGGGCTTCCATAACCACTGAGTTACATCAGTAATATGAGAAGTTCATGAGTGCGAATGAAATCCTACTACACCTACAAGAGTTATTTTATGAGCATAGTAGGACCGCTAGATATGAGATATCTAAGCGGTTGTTTCGTACTAAGATGAAAGAGAGAGAGGATGTTGGATCCCATGTAAACTCCATGATCTGATCAATGGAGGAGCTAGAAAGTCTAGACTTCACAATGGACTTCCACCTCCAAGTGGATATGATCCTCCAATCCCTTTCCAAATTCTTTAGGCAAACTATCACCAACTTCCACATGAATAAAATAGAGTGCACTATTGCGGAGCTATTAAACTGAAGGAAAGTATGTGTAGAGAAATAATGAAAGTGCAGAATTTAAAATTTTTCCATTGCATGCAACATTTGCATCAACACAATATATTTTCATGCCCATAGATCACATCACATGCACTCTTACATAGCTAAACATGCATAATGAACAATATACCAACAACATATCAATCAAGTCATGCTTTCAAGAGGGAGACCTAACAAGTAAGAGATATTATAACACTTACAAAACTCCTTAGTCGGTAGCACGCTCGAAAGGCTTTGGTTGTTGGTGATCTACAAGCTTGAGCTCCCCAAGTGTGAAGCCTCTAGCTTGAAACACAAGGTTGGCTAGGAAGACCTCCAA
>CATIWO010132190.1:0-24112 GCA_949673435.1 Macaranga tanarius | reverse complement strand
GATAAATGAGTTAAAAAGAAAGAAGAGGAAAGTGAGAAAACATAACCATACATTCATGCATTGTGTTTGTTTAAATCATGTTAAATGTGGATTGGATATATGATGGGGTGAAATTAGTGAGTTATAAACCCCCTTATTTATGTTAGCCAATGTACAATTGTTGTTCAGGTTGTTGGTATTAATGATTAGTTGTTAAATTACTTGATTAAGTTCAGAAATGTGTTACAGATGAGCAACACGGGCTGAGACACGGGTGTGTCTCAGACCGTAAATTTTAACACGGCCTGATTTGATATGGAATATGGCCGTGTATAATTGAGCAAAAATTGGCAGTAGCGAACACGGGCGAATACACGAGCGTGTCCTGTGACTGTGTTCATATGAATAAATTTGATTATCACAGTTGCTGAATATACAAGTATATACACGGGCGTGTCTAAGGTCGTGTATTTATACACGGGCGTGTCTCGACAGTAAATTAATTATATATGGGCATGTATAAATATGTGTACTATTCCATTGAGGAATACGGGTAGGAACACGGCCGTGTTGAAAATTCTGATGTGTTTTTCTGACTGTTCCTTTATAGTTCTAGAGAAGAACTATTGGTGATCTTGACTTAATAATTACTTACTTGAGTAGCAAGCTCATTCCTTTGCAATTTGTGGTTTTCAGGTAGTAGCTAGCTTGTTTAAAGCTTTTTTTTGCTAAAGCTTGAAGCTTGGGTACAGCGAGCTAAGGTGAGACAACCGTGTGCTTGATGTCAGTGTTACCATTCATCCATCAGAGCATGTATCCATTGGGCATGTAGTTTTGTAAAGGCATAATTGTTGCCATTGAAAATTTTTTATAAATTTTGATACTATGTATAACTACTATTTTAATATATAAACATAAAGTAACTTTTTCATTTTGTAAAATTTTATTATTCGTGTTTCAATTTTAATGTTCTTGACACGTGTGTGTGGCACCTGGAGGGTGTTACAGTAACATATAAATAAAATACATGTTGGGTGAGCAAACACCTAAAAAATTCATTGCAATGTTACCCTTTCTTATTTTATATTTTGCTTTATCCTTATTTGGCACCGACACACTTATATAAGTACCATCTAGTGCTCCTAAATAATTCTACAGAAGAAAAAATTAAAGAATGATAAGAATTTATCCATTTGATAAATTTACCAATTAAATTAGTAAGATTTGTGTTATGTACCTTAAAACATTTCCATCTATCACTTGGACAATCATCTACTACAGGCATAGGCTTTTTAAGTAATTGATTGTGTAACTTAAGAATGGCCTTCTAATAGAGGTTGAAATATCAACTAACCGTTTCTCCACTTCTAATAAAAAAGTGCCAATACTTCTATTTTTCTTATGGTGAGATAATATGTACAAAAATATTGCAATAATTTCCCTAATAGACATATTTTTAGATCCTTTTAAACATCTAATGTCGCTAACCATCTCGCAAAGCACATTGAATGTATATATATTCATGTGAAGTTCATTCTTACACGTAACATCACTCTCTCTTATTAGCATTTCTAAATTAGCTATTCTCAATCTTTTCTTGTACTTTTTCTTATCTTTTAATTGTCTCCCATTAAAAATTGTTGAACTCATCAAATACCATTTTACATATATAATAAAAATTACAATAATAACAATTCTAACAAATTGAGCTTGCTGTAAATTTTTCTTTCTTCTCATTGAAAGCCTAAAATCATTCATTTTCCTACATTTATGCAAAATATTTATTAAACTACATATATAATAATAGAAAATTCAAACACATATAACAATAAGCAAAGCAGAAAAAAAATAGCAGCAAAAAAAAAGAAATAAAATATAGAAAAAAGAGGAATAAAATAATAGAATATATCAAAAGGCATGTCAATGATGTATTATATCAAAACATCATCAATATATTCTTGGCTTATTTACTTTGACACATTTTTATTAGTTTACTTTTTAATTTATAATTAAATATTTAAATATATCACTTTATTAAAAATAAAATTTACCTACACTTTTAATGTTATAGTTAAGTGGTAAAACTCCCTTTAAAATATTAAAATACCATGAATTTAATTCATGATAAAAAAAACAACTTTCAAAGTTATTTGGAGTATTTAGATAATATTCTTATAACTTAAATCTAAATTAGCTTAAAATATCTATAAATAATATCTTTAATAAATTAAAATATTAAAATAATTAATTTTATATAGATATATGTATACCGTAAGGAGAGTCAAGATTAATTTATTGTAAAAATAATAAATTTGATTAATTGATAAATACAAAAATTAAATTAAAAAAGGTTGTTAGGTCATGAGCCCACTCTAAAGCTAACCTTGCTACGGGCCATAGCAATTAGCTTATTAAACATATGCATATACTAAACTAGTAGCTTATTAAATAGACAGAGGCATACTTTTTTAGTTGACATAGTAGATATAAATATTACACCTTTGTATTGACTATAATACAGTATTAAAGCAGTGAAACAAAGAAGTGATTGTATTGACCATAATTCAATATTTTTTCAAATGGGTTTTGTAATAAAATACTAAAGAGGTTAATGCTGCAACAATGTTTATAGTTTGTGGTAAAGGAAGGAAGCTAGCAGCAACAATTTATGGTGGTGGCTTGGCCACTTTTAAGTGTAAAAGAAAAACACATAATGATGAAAATAAAACATAGCCTCTTCTAGCTTCTACTCTGCTCTGTTCTGTTCTTGTAGCATTGCATATTCTATTATGATCTTGTAACATTGCATCATAAAACCAAAAAACCATAAAGGACACTACACTTTACTAACAAACATTCAGACAATATATCATTCATCAAATGGGAAGAAGATGGAGATGAAGGTGAACAAGCAGAAATAGACAACCCACTTAATCCTACAGTATTTTGAACACCAACACTCCCACCCAATAAGCAGAAATAGAAAAATCTTAAAACTAACCATGGAAAAGCTATAACATCAAAATTAGGCAAATCAAGTAATTAACTAAACAAGTTTTTAACCAATAAAACCAACCAAAAAAGCATGAAACCATCGAACTAGAGATAAATCAGCTTATAAAAAATTATGTAAAAGAGAGAAGAGAGTTCACTTACAAAAAATAGATAGAGAAACTGAAAATCAGTAGCAAACATAATAGACATAAAGAAGGAAGAATACTATAAGCATCAAATATAGAAACTGTAATAATGAAACAATAATAGTGGTAAAGATATTGAAAACACATAGCAATATGAAATTAAAAGAAATAGCAGCAAACAATAAAAAAAAATATGAAGCAAATTATATAGTTCTTATGATGGAATTAGGGTTATTACGATGAGTTAGAGTTCTTCAGATTGAGAGATAAAATCAAATTGTTTGAATCCAATGAGATGAAATGTTGATGTGCGAGTTAGGGTTCACGATTTAGGGATTGAGAGAGTATATTTTTATATGATGGAATGAGTTTTGATTACTAAGGCTTTAGGGTGGAATGAGTCATTCCCATTCCAAAGGCCATTTATTTCAAAACAAATAATAACAATGGGAATGGGTCATTCCCATTCTCATTCCCTACTTCATTTTGGTCCAAATAAACAGGCCTTAAAAGGAAAAAATATGTACTAAAATTCCCAAATTTTACGGTTTATATGTTTATCCCTTAAGTTTATCTTTTAATCTTTAGGCCTTCTTTATCGGGTCTATGCTCGAATATTTAATATTATATTTAGAGAGGACTAGATTGTATAGAAAATAATTTTGATTAAAGGACTTAATTAAAAATAATTAAGTTCGAGAACTTATTTTCAAATGGACATTAACCGTCTATTTCCTCAAATGAGAGAAATGTTTAAAAAATTGATTACTGTGGGATGTGCAACTTATAAAAGAAAGGTAAGTCATCCTCTATAAGATAAAGGGATCGAAGACAGAGGTCTGGTACCATTTGGTACTAGAATTAAAAGAAAAGAAAAGCAAAGCAAAGAAGAAAAATAAGGAAAAGAAGCTGAGTTTTGTCTATTCATCCGTAAGCAATGTAGAGGCTAGAAGTAAGAGAGAGGAGCCAACGACATAGGTGGGTGGATTCCCTACTTCAAAACCCCATAATTTTATTTAATTATTTCATTATTTTGATCAATTATTTAGGTGATAAAATTATTTTATTTTCGGTTGAAATTGTTAAAAATTTGAAATTTTTATATGTTGGTGGAGAAGGGAGGTGATGCCTCAGCCCATCAGGCCTTAGAGGTGGCACCTCTAGAGCACTGATGCTACATATCTGCCTGTTAAAGGTGGCACCTTTGCCTGAAGAGGGTGGCGCCTCTATGGCATAAAGGTGTGAGCCTCTGTAGAGAAGAGGCGACGCCCCTGTGTCTGAAGGTGGCACCTCTTTATTGATCAGGTGGTGCCTCTGTATGATTCTCTTTATTGATTAGGTGGTGCCTCTGTATGATTCTCTTTATTGATCAGGTGGTGCCTCTGTATGATTTTGGGCTATACTTCAGTCTGATTTGGAAGAAAAACTTATTTATGAACTGAATTCGAATACTGAGATATGTTTATAATATTTTGCTTAGTTATGACTAAGATTGATTTAGGAAATTATGATATTTAAATGATTTAAAATGATTGAATATTAAAAAGTTACAGTAAGACCATGCTCAGGGTACGGCAGGGTTCAATGAGATGTAAGACTGTATCTGGGATACAGCAACTCATGTTACTTCCTGTATCCGAAATACAGTGATAAGCCTTTTAGGCTACTTATGAGATTTACAATTACAGTGTGCATACCTGGCTTGAACCTTCAATGTGCTAATTGGTACCCACCACATTAACAATAATCAAAATATGTATTATTTAAAGAAACCATTTGTGTTTTGATTGTATATTGATCCAATAATTTCAATTGCGAATTGATTTATATGTTTTAAATGTTATTGATGGATTCTTGGTTTACAGCTAATGTTTAACTGTTGTTTTGATTGGTTTAAAATTAATTTATTGTTATTTAAAATGTTATTATTCAATTATTGGGAGTATATTATTTAGTTCATTCACTAAATGTTTCATATAGAAATGCTCACGACTCTCTTTTATAAAACTGTTTTATTTTCAGCTTAGCTATTTTACATACTAGTAGAGTAATAATGGCAATTATGTGGGTAGCCCAGACCTTAGATGTACATGGAGACGAGACGATGGTCTTATACTACATTAGACATGATCTCGATGCTGAGCTATCTTTTCAAGTTTCTGTAAACCCCATAGCCATTGACTACCGCACTAGTACGATCATGAATGACTTTTTAGACGGTTGTCTGATAGTCATTTTCGCTGCCTATGAGACACAGGTTGGAGTCCGGGTCACTATAACTTGGACTTAGATGTTTCAGATGCTGCTGATGCTATGCACTTTTTACCGGTAGAGAGTTGAGCTTTAGGATTTGTTGCTACTATTTTTGGGTAAATATGTGGGTAGCACATCCTAGGGTAGCTAGACTACATTTTTCTAAGGATTTGATAGGGCTTTGATCCTTTCTGATGTATCATGTTATATATATTTTTGATAGCCCTTATTCTCTAGTTTTTCCTCTCGCCGCTGAACACTAACTTTGTATATTATATTATATATAAATATACATTATTTCAGTAATAGTGTTCTGTCGATGAGTTTATTATTATATTATCACTTATAATTTATAATGATTGGTGATTGTGATGTGTATAAGTTTTAGTATTGTTATTAAGCAATAATTAATATACCATATTAGCAAATAACCTTAGTGGATATTTTTAAGATATTATTCGAGCAAAACAAATAATATTAACCTCGATTTATAACCAGTCAATCTGGATAGTTTCTTAGGTTCGTCATAGAAGTGGTACCTTTCCACACTGTTACTCCATGATGGACAGTATGGGTTGTAAATCTATCCTACGTAGGTGCCGGTGAGGAGGAATGTCTCAATTTTTAGTATCAGAGCCTAAGTTTTAAAAGTTTAGATTATAAAATTAAGAATATTGTTGATTTTGAAACTCAGATTATGGAATTGGTATTATTAATGACTTTTGAAACTTAGGCTATGAAATTTGAGATTTGGAAAGAAGTTATGTGATGAATGGAGAATGATGATCGATAATATGATATGTGATGATTTAAGAATGCTGAATGAATTGATCTTAAATTGCAGGAAGTTAAGTAATGGTAAGAACTATAGGAGATAGTTTAGGTGCTAAAGTTTGACCTAGAGGTAGACTGAGAGGCCGAGGTAGAGGCTAAGATGCCTAAGTAGATAGAATGGGTATAGTGGAAAGGGTAGAAAGTATGAATAGAAGTAGAGATATACCACGTAATAGATCTCCATCAGAAGCCTCTGTTAGCAATGAAAGGAGTAATGGGCATACACGTGGTGTAGAGAGTGGGAAAGGTAGGTCGACATCGAGGACAATGATATTGAATTTTAACGTACTAAGGCGAGCAAGTAATGGACGGCCACAATAGCTTATACATGGAAATAAAGCTAACCCAGTACCACCAATGATGTATATGGATGCTGCAGAATTGGCACGAACTATGGCCACGGCAATGGCAGAAATAGATAGGGAAAAGTATAAGTGGCCTTGAGACATAATTGAACACGCAAAGAAATGTGGAGCGTATGATGTCTATAGCACGTTGGACCCAGGTCAGGCTGACAAATGGATCAAGACAGTGAAGAAAGTTTTTACGACTCTCTAATTGACCAATGAAGAAAAGATTAGCAATATTTATTATAACACACGCCCTTTAGCATACATATTTATGATGTATATATTATATTTTATGCTTAATAGATAATAAACTCCATTTAAGTTGGGTATATGCATGTGTAGCAGAGAAGGATTAAATTGTAAGGAAATATGGGGAGTAGAATGTCACGTTAGAAAGTTGTGGGCTAGTATATAGTTTATCCAATTCATTAAGGAGTTAAATAGGTATTATGGTGATATATATCATAATTATCTAGATATGATTATTATTATTATTAGTATTATTATATTGATATTTTGGTGATAATTATATAAGTAATTATTCAAGGAAGACTTTAGGAGGCCATTTGGAGGCTTTTGATTGGAGGGATGTATATGTGTGTATATGTGTTTGTATGAGTAGGAAGAGTTTATAGAGATTTGGGAAGGCGGAAGAAAAGGGGTTTTTTTATTAGTTTTTGGAGAGTTCTTGATCTTGTTCAAGCTAGAAATTGGGAGGTATTAGAAGTCTTATATCCATTGGAGTCTTTATTTGGTAAGCTTTACATGTCTTGTGTTGATTTAAGTTAAGTTGGTTGTTGTCAATTTTAGATTATGCCTCCTCTATTTTTAGTCCTTTTTTAACCATAATCTGAGCTATAGAGCTCTAATTTAAGCATGGTTAGACTCCCCAGAAACTTTATAGAGTCCTCTAAAATGTTTATGTTTTATGCTTAAACTGAATCTACTGTTAAGAGGGTCAAACAAGGCTAGATATTTTATTGCTCATGCTGATGCCCTATTCTACCTGAATGGATTCACAAATCCATAATTAATTCTCTACATGTGCTAATAGTATGATTTAAGTTGAGAATAAAAGTAGACTCATATACGTAGAGTTTATATAAATTTGGTGATTATTGGATGTATCTATAATTTTTAAGAGCATCATGAACTTTATAAATCAAACATGACAGCAGTAGTATATAGGTTAGTTTATAAATTTTTTTAGTATGTTGGTTATACGGTGATATCTAAAGTTTTAGAACTCTAAATTGAGCAAAGTTTAATGCTTTGGAAACTTTAAAGAGTCCTCTATAACTTTTATATTTTGACCCTGAGCTGATTTTGCTGTTAAGATTGTCTAGTAGGGCTCGATATTTTCTTGCTCTTACTGTCGCCCTATTTTGCCGATTTTAATCAAAAAACAATAATAAATTCCACATATATCTGAATTAAGTGATTCTAATCGAAAATTGGAAGTAGATTCATATGACTAGCTTCAATATTATTTTTATAGTCATTGAACTTATGTGTGAATTATTTGGATACATTGAACCTTGAGCATGGAGTTGCACCTAGTTGCATTTAAGTGCAAGTGTCATGTTGCTTTGTGTATTGATGTATGATTATGTGTAGGCATTGACAAGGATAGAGAATATACCAATCATTAGGAGAATCTTTGCTTTTGAAGAAGTTGAAAGTATTTGAAGTAGTATTAATATAATGAATAAGATGCAAAGATATGCAATATTGTTAATTGAATAATTGTTATAAATTCATATTGATAATGAATGAAATGTATAAATTATAATCGTTATCACATGTGGGTGATTGAGAATAAGAAGATGAGTATATTTGATGAATTAAGAATATTAAGTTGTGTTTGGTAATGTGATAATATTATGGTATGTTACATGTGCTTAAAATTGGCATACTAAAGTGAAGTTGATATATGTGATGGTATTGAATTGTAGTTATATGTGTGGTTGTATTATGAACTTGAGTTTGATCCATTGAGTATAGTGATGCTATATTGTGAGTAAATGAGGATGTGATGATATCGATTGGCTTTGTGACCATCGATTATAAGAAATGTGATATCGATTGGCTTTATGACCATCGATTATGAGAAATGTAATATCGATTGGCTATGTGACCATCGATTATGAGAAATGTGATATTAATTGGCTTTGTAACTATTAATTATGAGAAATGTGATATCGATTGGCTTTGTGACCATCGATTATGAGAAATGTGATGTCGATTGGCTTTGTGACCATCGATTATGAGAAATGTGATATCGATTGGCTTTGTGACCTTCGCTTATGAGAAATATGATGTCAATTGGCTTTGTGACCATCGAGTATGAGAAATGTGACGTCGATTAGCTTTGTGACCATCGAGTATGAAAAATGTGATATGATACCATATTGACAATATTAAGTAATATGGAATGTGAACTTATAAACAATAGTATAATTATGAAAATGGGAAGAGTTGATTGTAAGTGATTATTACTATATATATATATATATATATATATAAATTCTTATGTAATTATAGTTGTTGACTATGTTGGTTTGGGTACGCCATTTATTGTGGTAAGGATGATATATATATGTATATTTGGTTTGTGAGAATATGGAATGGTTGATTGTGAAAGTGTAGTAGTGAAATATGAATGATGGCTAAATATATTGAATTGTGCAAGCCATTTGATGTGGTATGGATTGACATAGATTATATATATATATATGGATATTAAATGTATTAGTTGAGGAATAATTAGAATATTGTGAATTATTGTATATGTTGCACCAACAAATAGGTTTTTGGTGTTTGTGTATCTCTTAGTGATGTTTTGAATGTTATACAGGTTGTTAGACACGGCCTTGTGATATTAAAACATGACCGTGCATAATTATACTATTAAATTCAGGACCTCAGGCATGGCCATGCGCATCTAGTATAAAAATAGTAGAATCAGGCACGACCGTGTGCCATTTTGATATGGCCATGCGAATTCAGAGGACACGGCCGTGTGTGCCAGAGGTAGAAATGCACACCTCAGGCACGATCGTGCGCAGCTTTTATGCTAAATTTTGATAGTTTGATGTGTAGTAAGGTATTTATATAATTTTTTAATTAGTTCTTGAGAAGTACTATATGGATTTTATATTAATAATTGCTTATTGAGTCGCGAGCTCATTCCTTTGCAAATTATATTTTTCAGAACGTAGATAGATTGAGTTGAGGTGGCTGTTAATTAGGAAGCTCAGGTGCGTTAGAGGTAGACTTGGTGTTGACACTTTTATCCTCCTTAAAATATGGCATAGCATCTTGACATCATGTAATAAAGTTATCAGTATACTTTTAAGTATATGTATGTACCTATCAAATATAAAAAAATTTCTTATGCCACGTGTTGGTATTACATTGTGGACACGTGTATGTGGTACCTTGAGGGTGCTACATTTATGGATTGATGTTCGATAAAACTGATGATTAGTTAACTCGAATTCAAAATCTCTATGGAGAAGCTCTGAATTTGTAGGTATTTCAGGAAGAGCTTCACAAAGAATATACGACCAAAAATTATCGAAAAGAGAAGTTGGCTGCATTTATCAATTTGGCGCAAGGACTGATGACGGTAAGGGAATATATTGATAAGTTTAAAGATTTGTACAAATACGCTAAGGATATCTACCCTACCGAAGATAAAAAAGAGTGAGAAGTTTTAAGAGGGTTTGCATATATGCTTAAAAGGAAAGCTGAATTATACACTGGAACTACTTTCCGAGGCTGGGTTGAGAGAACAATGGAACAAAAGAAGTTAGATAAATAACTTGAAGCTTTGACCCAAACCCGATGAAATCAACAACCCGAGTCATCGCGACAGCCCTGAAAAAGAAATAAGGATTGACGATTGAGTTTCTATCCTTATTTCGGAAGCAATATGAGGACGGGAGGTGGAAATCGACCTCAGGGAAGTCAGGCGTCGATTAGACAACCGACGAGACCGTCAGGATAAACTGGTGTTGGATTTGGAACATAGGGAAAAGACATATTACCATGGTGCAATGTATGTAATAACAATCATTTGGGAAGCTATGGTCAGTTGGAAGTTAGATGCTTTTAGTGTAATGAGATCGGACATTACGCCAGAAACTGTACGAAAACACCACCTGGAGAACCTTTGGTATAAGCATTGTATGCTCCTCATAGTGAGTGAGGTGGGAGAGCAATTAGGGCAGGAAGACCTACGACCACAACTAGAGAGGGAATAAAGATAGAGAAACCTCAACAAAACCAACCAGGAGAGCCGAGTACTACTGTTAGAGGTGTGCAGCAAGTAAGGGTTTATGCTGTTACGAAAAAGGAGGCAGAAAAGTCTTCAGATATAATAGCGGGCAAGGCTCATATCAACAGTAAGTTAGCACGTATACTTATTGACTCTGGCGCTACATTTTCATTCTTACCGTCAACCTTTGTGATACATGATAAACTTAGGATAGATGATTTGAATGAACCTGTGATAGTGAGCATACCTATGGGTTTGTGGGTAGTATGCAAGAAGGTATGTAGAAATATTTTAGTAGAAATTGATGGGGTTAAAATGAAATAGGATTTTATACCCCTACATCTTGATGAATTTGATGCTATACTCGAAATGGATGGGTTGAGCCATTATCGAGCCGATATAAATTGCTTTAAAAAGCAAGTAGAATTGGAGGGAGAAGGTGAAAAGAAGATAGTATTTATTGGAGGAGATAGGAAGATTCCTATCAAGATTATTTTAATGATGAAAGTCAAAAAATATCTTAGAAATGGGTGTGAAGCCTATCTAGCTTCGGTGATAGAAGAGCGAAAAGAAGGTATGAAATTAAATGAACTATCGGTAGTAAACGAGTTCGAGGATGTGTTTCCCGAAGATTTACCAGGATTACCACCAGAAAGGGAGATTGAGTTTGAAATCGAACTCATACCTAGAACAACTCCTATATCACAATCGCTGTATGAAATTGAAGGAATTGAAGATATAATTGCAAGAGCTATTGGATAAAGGATTTATCCAACCGAGCTTTTCACCTTAGGGCGTACCCGTATTGTTCGTGAAAAAGAAGGATAGATCTCTTCGACTGTGTATAGATTATAGACAGGTGAATAAGGTCATAATCCGGAACAAATATCCTTTACCGTGGATAGAGGATTTATTTAATCAACTGTAAGGGGCGAAAGTATTTTCAAAGATCACTTTACGCTCTGGTTATCACCAGTTGAGGACCAAGGAATCTGACATATCCAAGACTGCATTCAGAATGAGGTATAGACACTACAAATTCCTCATTATGCCATTCAAACTTACAAATGCACCAGCTACATTTATGGACCTAATGAATCACATATTCAAACCGTATCTAGATAAGTTCATGATCGTATTCATTGACGACATTTTGGTATACTAAAAGATAAAAGAGGAACATGAAGAACACCTGAGGATGATATTGAAAATTTTGAGAGTTAAACAGCTTTACGCGAAGTTTAGTAAATGTAAATTTTGGTTGGACAAAATTACGTTTCTTAGACACATGATATCTGTTGAAAGAGTGTACGTGGACCCCAGCAAAATCGCTGTAATTGTTAATCGGGTGCCACTAAGAAATATAATAAAAATACAAAGCTTCCTAGGATTGGCAGGCTACTATCGACGATTCGTACAAGATTTCTTGATTATTGTGTCACCATTGACAAAGCTACTAAAGAAGAATGTAAAGTTTGCATGGAGTTCAGAAAGTTAATGAAGGAGGTCATTATATAGTATATAGTCATGCTTCAAAGTAAAGACTCGATTGCGTATTAATGCAAGATGGAAAAGTTGTAGCGTATGCATCAAGGCAACTGAGGCTGTATGAATAGAACTATCCCACATATGACCTAGAATTAGCAGCAGTGGTATTTATATTAAAATGTGGAGACATTATTTGTACAGAGTTACCCATCGAATATTCACAGATCACAAGAGCTTGAAGTATATCTTAACTTAAAAGGAGTTAAATTTGAGACAAAGATATTGGGTGGAACTATTGAAGGATTACGGCTGCACAATCGAATACCACCCATGAAAAGCTAATATGGTCGCGGACACACTGAGCCAAAAATTAGGCGGTAATTTGTATCATATCCGCACGGTTACAATGCCACTATTGATTGAGTTGAGGAAGCTAAATGTTAAAGTTGAGGTAGATTCCTCCAGTGGAGTGTTAGCTACTTTGAAGGTAAGGTCGATTTTAATAGAAAGAATCGTGGTGGCACAACAAGTGGATGAGGAAGCAAAAAGGTTGCGTAAGGATGCTAAAGATGAAAAGGTGAAAGATTTGAGTTGTAGTGAAAAAGTAGTTTTGAAATTTGGAAATTGACTGTATGTACCAAATGTAGAAGAATTAGAATGAGAAATAATGGAAGAGGCACATTATTCGGCATATGCTATGCATCCAAGAAGCACTATGATATATAAAATGCTGAAGGAAATTATTGGTGGAAAGGAATGAAAAATAATATCATGAAGTTCGTATCCAAATGTTTGATGTGTCAGCAGGTGAAGGCTGAACACAAGCATCCCGTAGGATTATTACAATCTTTGCTGATTCCTGAGTAGAAATAGGAACATATCACAATGGATTTTGTGGTAGGTTTGCTGAGAATCCAACAAGGACATGATGTTGTTCAGGTGATCGTGGATCTATTAACGAAGTTAGCACAGTTCTTACCGGTCAGGATCGACTATAATTTGAACAAGTTGGCCGAATTATATGTGAAAGAGATCGTGAGATTGCATAGAGCTCCAGTGTCGATCGTATCAGATTGAGACCCAAGATTTACTTCATGATTTTGGGCGAGTTTGCAAGAAGCGATGGGTACTAAACTAAAGTTTAGTATAGCTTTTCACCCTCAAATGGACGGTCAATCAGAACGTACCATCCAAAATTTAAAAGATATGCTCAGAGCAAATGCATTGGAATTTGGAGGTAATTGGGATAAACAAGTGCATTAATGAAATTCGCTTATAACAATAGCTATCAGAGTAGTATAGAAATGGCACCATTTGAAGCATTATATGGGAGGAAATGTAGAACACCCATTTCTTGGGAAGAAGCTAGAGAAAAAAAGCTATTAGGACCGGAGTTAGTACAAATAACTACAAAAATTCTTCGTATAGCTCAAGCAAACTTGAAAATGGCTCAAGATAGACAAAAAAGTTATGCTAACTTAAAACGAGCCGACATTGAATATAATATGGGAGAGAAGGTATTTCTGAAAATATCTCCGTAGAAGGGAGTACTGAGATTTGGCAAGCACGGTAAATTAAGCCCAAGATTCATAGGATCGTATAAGGTAATCGAACGTATTGGGCTAGTAGCTTATAAATTGGCACTACCCTCAAATTTGTCTGGAATCCATGACTTTTTTCACGTATCGATGCTAAGAAGGTACTGAAGTGATCCTTTGCACGTACTACGAGAACAACCGGTGAAACTGAAAGAAAATTTGAGTTACAAGGAAGAACCAATATCAATCATAGCTAAAGATCAAAAGATACTGCACAACAAAGTTATTCCATTAGTTAAAGTACTGTAGAAAAATCACCCTCGTGATGAAGCCATAAGGCAACGTGAAGAAATAATGCGACATCGGTACCTGCAACTGTTTATACCCCAAGCTAGTTGAGGATATTAGCATTCTCAAATTTTGAGGATGAAATTTTCTAAGTGAGGGAGAATTATCAGGTTCGTACCCGAATATTTAATATTATATTTAGATAGGACTAGATTATATAGAAAATAAGTTTAATTAAAGGACTTAATTGAAAATAATTAAGTTCGAGGACTTTTTTGCAAATGGACATTAACCGTCCATTTCCTCAAATGAGAGAAATGTTTTTAAAAAAATTATTACTGTGGGACGTGCAGCTTGTAAAGGAAAGGTGAGGATGACTCACCCATCCTCTGTAAGATAAAGGGATTGAAGACAGAGGTCTGGTACCATTTGGTACCAAAATTGAAAGAAAAGAAAAGCAAAGGAAAGGAGAAAAATAAGGAAGAGATGCTGAGTTTTGTCTGTTTGTCTGTAAGCAACGTAGAGGCTAGAAGTAAGAGAGAGGAGCCAACGACGTAGGTGAGTTGATTCCCTACTTCAAGACCCCATAATTTTCTTTAATTTATTTCGTTATTTTGATCAATTATTTAGGTGATTAAATTATTTTATTTTCAGCTGAAATTGTTAAAAATTTGAAATTTCTATACGTTGGTGGAGAAGGGAGGTGATGCCTCAGCCCACCAGGCCCTAGAGGCGACGCCTCTAGAGCACTGAGTGAAGGGAATAGGAGTTCAAAGCAACCAAATATGCGGAACTTTAAAAATTTTGGAAGCATGCAACACTTGCACCAAGTTTGAATCCATTCAATGCCACAAAATCTAAATCACATGCACTTACACAACTAAACATGCATTATGGATAACATTTTTAACAACAATCAAAAGATATGTAATCATATTACAAGCCCTACCATCTAAAAGTTAAGTAACTCTTATAATACTTCTTAGTTAGTAGAACGCTTGATAAGCTTTTGATTGTTGCGATCCACTAGCTCCGAGCTCCCCAATCGTGAAGCCTCTAGATTTTGACACACGGTTTGCACTTGGTTGATCTCCAAAATGTAACTAGCTCTCCACACAAGCCTCTCTTGATGACGTCAAGAGCTTGTGAAAGCTTATTTGATCTTGAATGTTATGGAACTAACTGTTTGCCCTCAAGGGTGATGGTGTTGAGAGAAATCACAACTCTTGTGATGTAAGAAGGTTCACTCACTCAACAAGGATCAAGGAAGACACTCTTACTTTTCCTTTGGCTTAGTTGAAGTAACCAACAACCTCTCTCAATTGCTATGGCTGAAATTTTCACCAAGCAAGCACCCTAGCATTGATGTCTTACACTTTCTTTGTTAATTAAATAATCCATTGGTGTCTCCTTAGTCAAGTCTAGCAACTATTGCTAGTCTTTAATCAAAGTCTTCATTTTAAGTCTTCCAAAGACTTGGAATTCCACAACCTTGACGATAAGAAGCCACCATCTTTGAATTAGTTAGCTTAGTTGGATAGTTACCCCATCCTTATTCCAATTCCATTACCACTTAATGGGCTTGGGCTTGGGTTTGGGCCATGGCCCTCTCTACACTTAGAGATGGCCCAATCCAATCCAAATATATAATGGGCTAGATTAAACTCTTCAATCAATACCCAATCCATATAATTAACAAGTGGACTAGTTCAAACTCTTTGAACAAAGTCTAAGGCCTTTGGTCCATCACATAGACCAAGTCCATCATCCATAATTTACATAGTCCATCTCATGGCCCATGTATATATATATTTATTTGGAAGGCTAATATTAATTTAATCTTTAATTTAATATCTCATATTAAATTAAGGCTAAATTAATATTTGCATAAATGCAATAAAGTTCTAATCTTTGAATTTGAATTTCGGGATATGCTAGATCCCCGCATATGCGCAAATCCAAGCTTTAATTAATAATCAAATTAATGTTAATCATCATAAGTGCAAACCTTATGTGTGAGACTTACTACGTTCAAGTCTAAATGGCAATGGGAAATGATATTAATACTTAATATCATGGAAACACCTTTCCATACTGAATGTGAAAATCCCAATGTATTACATTCAGTTTCCATAAGTCGTGAATGACCCCCAGCATAGATATCATGACTACCAAATTAGATATGAATTCTACATGTAGATTCGCAAGAACCAATGAACACAATTACCGTGCACTAAATGTCCCTTCATTACAAGATTCCGATATTGGCTAGAGTCAAGGTTTAGTCAAACTCTAATTGCCTCAATCATATGACCTCATCTTAAGTTCAATTCTTGATAAAATATGACTACTACTAGAAACTCTTTTCTAGTACCGAAACTCTTTTCGGGTAAGTCGAGTTTGACCTGGACAGGTACTTATTCATTAAGAATAACTTAGATAGCATAGGATCTTATCCCAGTTCACTCCAGGTAATGAATTCTATCTTGGTCGATCACTCATCCCTACATATAATCAATTAGAGCCACCATACGCCATATACCCACAAGTGGTTAGCACAGGTATGTAAGCGGTAACAAACTCTAACGAACAATATGTGGATGACCGTGTCGCCTCACGTCGAAGGACCATATGCACTATTATGTCCAAGATTGTGATTGTTGACTTAAGTGAATATCCATACAATTGCAAATCTTACGTCACAAGTTCGATCCACCCATCACATGAGTATCCATATATCTATTCTAATATCTCATATCAAGTAGCATGAGACTCACTACCTCCCACTATTGATATCACATACCGATCAAGGAAAATAGACAGAGGTGATAGTCTAGGGATTAATAGTACCCATATATTAATCCAATGACTATGAACATTTATAGTATATGTACCAAATGAGTTTGTCACTCATATTATCAATTCTTGATAATAAACTCATTTAACATAATACTAAGGGTAAATACTCAAATAAACAAACACTTTGATTTAAATGAATATTTCATTGCCATGGGGATAAATATACAATGTCTACACACAATAATGGCCCTAGGGCATATCTATACTAACACTTTTAGGCTCTCCTCCTCTAATTTACCTCTGGTATATATAGAGTTAGTATTTAAAATAGTATTGTTCTTGGCTTGATTGGATTTATTGATTAGGATTATTATCTGTGTGGGGTTAATTGAGTGCTAAGGGAGGGGTGCTTTAAGCAACTGAAAGCAGATTCAAAGTGACCTTTCCCAGATAGTTCAACTCAAGTACGAGGGAGTGGAGTGAAAGGAACGGAGCGAAGTGGAAGTGGACTGAGCGAAGCGAGCATAAAGGCATTACGCCTAGGGCAAGGGTACCTTTAGGGACCTGCAGCCGAAGAACACACCTGAGGGCGTTCTGTGGGTGACTCAAAATAGCTTTGCACACTACCCCAGAGGGGTGGCGTGCTCATCTATTGGAAGCGATGAGGGAGCCAAAGAAGGAGTGAAACATCCTTCTACTGTCTACCGAACCCCCACGCTAGCCTTGGAGCTCACTTTGAACAGGGAACGAGAACGCAATACAGTAGATTGAATGAAACGTACGAGCAATAAGACAAAAAAAGAAGTTATTGAGTTAATGTTGCTCATAGCTCCGAAGCTAAGAGAGCTAAAGTAGCTAATGCAGCTAATAGAGTTAATGTAGCTAATAGAGCTCTTATTTATGCTTTTAAGATATACAGTCCATCCCCAGGTGTTAGACAATACCCGTCCTACCGGGCCTAATTTCTGACCAAAGGAAGGAAATGAATAAGGGCCGACTTCTCCCAAATATTCAATACAAATAGCCCAACAAAAGTGGGGAAAAACTCCACACTTTTGTACCCATAAACTAACCTATCTATATAATTATACCGTATGGAGCCAGCGTCGTCAGACATGCATATCGAAAACAATGCTCCGTGCAGAGGGTCACCACTCCCTCGTACACATCAATAATCGACGAACGCTTATCTTCTTTGCTACAAAACAGTAAGCTCTAGACTACCCAAGGAATACCCTGATTCCCCTCGCGAATCGAGAAAGAAGAAAGCGAACAATGTCAGCCATTAACCTTTTCCTCTGTGCCCAAAGATATATCCCGAGAGATGGGAGACAACCCAGGAGCGTCGGACTCAAGTTTTGATATCACCTATGATATTTCAAAAAGATAGTAAAACTGGGATATTTTTTAATGGTAGTTTCGAAAGAAACCCCTAGATTACCGAAGGGGATAAAAAGATATTATCAAATAGTGAAACTGAAATATAAGAGTTATTATAAATATAGGGTTCTAGGAGATTAAAAAACTCATAATATGCTCCGAGTGGGATTACATACACTATTCATTAGCCCCCGCCCCCCTCACTGAACAACAACCCAAATATGGGAGTATCGGATATATGGCAAGACGTTGTGGGCTTTACTTCACCTCCAGTATATAGATAGGTGTTTTTATTGGATTATTGAAATGGGATGTTTGGGGTTTGTTGATGCATTCCTGTTGAGAATGAAGAAGAAAAGAGAGAGCCTTTTCAACTCGTCCATATCTATCATCACGGACCCTAAATGAAGATATTTTATTCTTTTATTTCTCTCCTTTCTCAACTCCTGGTGCTGCTACTATTCAACTCCATACTCAAATTACTGGGTATTCCCATTTCAATTCCTATCATCATCATCGCGGCTTGTGAGTTTGAGGAGGATAAGGTCAATTCGATGAAGGTGCAGCAAGCCCTCCCCCCGTTGTATGAAGCTTCTGAGCCACTAGTTGGATGGATACAAATTAATTGAGAATATCCTTCATTCATGCTCACTTTTCCATTTTGATATTCTAAAGAATTCATATCTAACACTTAATGTGCTAACAAATGTCTACCATGCCCATTTCAAATGATTATATCTCCATTATAACTAGGCACACTATATTATACTTATTATTAATCAACCCTCAGATCATAATTTCACTTGTTTATGCTTTAAAACAATAGCCCTTTAATTGATAAGTAATGTCTTTTATTTTTGTCTTTTTATTTTTTTCACTCATCAGAAAAAAATTCAAATGCAATAAGTAATGTCTAACTTGTACTAGGATTGGATGACTTGATTTGCACAAAATACATATAAAAAATGCATGCAAAATAGTAATCACAACCAATATAATTAATTGAGAAAATATCATGCAAATAGGGAAAGTCAAACTTTTATTGCGTAAAAAGAAAGAACAAATTGCATGTTTCAAATGACTAGTAATGCAAATCATAAATCACTAAAATTCTCTATCTTAAGCATCCTTTATATTATGAGAGAATTACTCTAGCCTTATTTACACATACTAAGGGAAGAATAGACTGATTCTAGTTATTCTTCTCTTTCCAGGCATTTTCTCTTTTAAGAGCTAAATTCAACATTTTTTCCATTTTTTATGATGGGATCTTCAAAATGTTGCCATACATTAGGGTTATATTTGATGGTCTTAATCAATCCATTCACCTAACAATAGACAACCTTATAACAATTGGTTTTATGGCTAGATACTTGATGATACTCATAATATGAACTTAAATCAATCAAAACTATCATATCTTTCACACTTTTGGGATTAAGTAGAGCCACTAAACCTCTTACGATAAGGTGCTCAATAACTTGGAATAATGATCTCCTAAAACAAAAATACCTCATATGTTATGGAAATGCTTTAACACACTTCTCCAGAACATATGGGGTCTTTTTTATTGCATCTTATCTAAGGACATTTTTGCTAGCACCTCCTTGTTGTTTGATCAAGTTCTTAAGGTCATCCATGAAATCATCTCTCTCCAATCCTTGCACATCTTTATAAGTGGGCAATAGATCTTAGTTCGATATAAGATTTGTCAAGCCTATCTGCCAGGCCAATGGTTGATGACTTGAAACAATTAGAAGCTAAAATTTGGGTTTTGGCCTCAAAGACTTTGTATTCTTAAATTTTAAATTGTAACTTCTCTTTAAGCTGCCATCCAATTAGTTGTATTGGTTCCATCAATATGACAATAAAAAAGGCCAATAATTAAACTTTCTTGAATGTAATAATAACCTTCTCTCTTCCAGAGGTCCTTTAGGAGGTTGAACATTAAAGAAAGAGTTCATTACTTCCTCTTTTATTTGCCTAGTATTGATCACGAGAACATATGAATTTGGGGGCGATACATTCTAATAGTTAGGTAAGTTATTACGCATGTTTGCTTTTTTAGTTCTAAGGTTAGTGATTTTTTTGAAATTAATGAGGTCTTGGATTGTATGCTTAAGTTTGATATACCGGTCAGTGTCATAGCATATATATCGGTGGAATTTACAGTAAAAGCTAGGGTTGGCATTAGCTGGGGGTTTTCTCTTAATTAATTATTCTAAAATTTTGGAAAATGGTTTGCCAAAGTTGGAAAATTGTATTGGCTGATTAATAGATTTATAGGTGGTAAGATTTAGTGCACGCCCAAATATTTGTTGAGTTTTGGGTCATAGTCATGCAGCAGAAAATAAAACTTAAACACCCAAGACCTTCACAGGATCCAAGTAATTTGATTAAATCAATTAAATCCGAGTCTAGAATCTTACCAAGACGAGTTCAAAGGCAAGATTTTAAGAAGGAAGAGAGGAGGTTCACTCCGGTGACACCCTACTTCGAGTTTTTCATTTTCTTCTATCGGAATACAGATACAACTAAAGAACAATGTCCTCTATCGGTTTCCACATGAATAGAACTCCCAAAAATGATGTTGGTGTGCTAGCACCACTTTCACTCTTTTCTCTCTGTGTGTTTTTCTCAAAAGAACGTATTTTGAATAATTATGAAAAGTTATGTACATTTACAACCCTATATGATATGTATATATAGACATATATTCCATCTAGGGTTTATTAGTCTTTCACAAATACCAAAACTCCTTTTGGTTTATCATTATCCATATATCTATATTCATATATATATCCTAAAACTATTTTAGATATATATATATATATATATATATATATATATATATATATATTTCCTTTTAAATTTTATTATGGTAACTATTACCATAAATAAATTATAAATATTCACACATAAGAGAGATAACCATTTTATTGGGTTGATAAGCTCAATATCCGTTTTAGGCCTATTCTAAGTGTGTGACCCTGTAGGTTCACATAACGTTGGCAATGGGCCTCCAATCCCATTGGTAGCCCATAAGTCATAAGTGGCCTCTAGCAAGATATTATGACTACCCAAGTTATGTGAAGGTCAGTAATCCTGCACAACCTATTTAATAACAATATTACAGTCCTTTTGTCATATGATATCTTTGATTGAACATAAGGCATGGTTAATGTCATCCTTAATAATTCAATAATATTATTTCTCCATCTCAATTAGATTGAAATTGATAACTCCTTATTAATAAATTTCAAGCATAGCCATGCATTTATATTCAGTTTAATTTATCGAGGGGCCTATAGATATCCTTCTCATGATTAGTGAGGGACAAATTCCTTCTTGATCACTCATACTCCTCACATGATTCATTTTATATCCAACTAAAATCTATTATATCATCCTGTTAAAGATAACATTAGAATGTGTCAAAATATAAAACTCATCATACAGGACTCTATGATAATCTCAGGTCAAAGGACTACAATAACATCATTGTGATGAGAATAACTTGTGACAATTATCCATGTAGTATTTTCATAGTGGGTCAATCTAGTACATCCTATGTACCTATGACTTGACTTTATATCTCGTATACATGATCAGTAAAACATGATCATCAGTCAACCTCATACTAGTCTTCATTCATTATTTTTCTATAATAATGATCGACTAGGGATGATTTAGAATATAACTCATTTTTCATCTAAGAGTTTTACTATCAAGTCACACACTTGATGATCTCAGACAGAGTTAAACATTCATGGAATTTAACAGAGTCAATATGATAAAATGCCTCTTTATTATAATGTAAAATTGACAAACTCACAATATGGCCATAATACAACTGGCCTACGATATATCACTAATAATCTCCCACTTGCACTAGGCCCAATCAATATTGTATCTAATACCCATTGACCTAGTATGACTCTCATGCTTAGGTTATGAAAGAGGTTTAGTAAGTGGATCAGCAATATTGTCAATTATAGGTACTCTGTATATCTTTACGTCTCCCCTCTCAATGATCTCTCAAATGAGATGGTAATGCCTGAGTATGTGTTTAGATCACTGATGTGATCTAAGTTCCTTAGCATGTGCTATGGCCCATTATTATCACAATATAATTTAACTAGATTTGAAATGCTAGGAATAACACCCAATCCAATAATAAACTTTTTGATCTAAACTGCTTCCTTAGCTGCTTCTGAAGCGGCTATATATTTAACCTCTGTTGTAGAATCGGCAACGGTATCTTACTTTGAACTTTTGCAGCTCACCATACCTCTATTCAAACATAACACATAACCCGACTGCAATCGAAATTCATCCTTGTCAGATTGGAAGCTAGCATCTGTGTAACCATTTATTACTAGCTCATCTCCCTTCCCACCATATAGTAAGAATGTATCCTTAGTTCTTTTTAAATACTTAAGAATGTTCTTGACTGCTATCCAGTGACTCTCACCTGGGTCCGACTAGTATCTGCTCATCATACTTAAGACATTTGAGACATCAGGTCGAGTACATTACATAGCATACATGATAGATCCAATAGCAGAAGCATATGGAATCTTACTCATGCGGCCTCGCTCATCTTGTGTTATTGGACACTGAGTCTTACTGAGACTAATGCCATGTGACATTGGTAAGAATCCTCTCTTAGAGTTTTACATACTGAATCTATTAAGTACCTTGTCAATATATGTACTTTGACTTAGGCCAATAAGCCTTTTAGATCTATCTTTAGAGATCTTGATGCCTAGAATATAAGCAGCTTCACCTAAGTCTTTCATTGAGAAACAATTTCCTAACCATGTCTTAACATTTTGCAAAATAGGGATATTATTTCTAATGAGCAATATGTTGTCAACATATAGCACTAGAAAAATTATTGCGCTCCCACTAACTTTCTTATAAACACAAGGCTCATCTTCATTTTTTATGAAACCAAACTCTTTGATTGCTTCATCAAAATGAAGATTCCAACTTTGAGAAGCTTGCTTCAATCCATAAATGGATTTTTTAAAGCTTGCAAACCTTTCCAGAATTCTCAGGACTGACCCTTAGGTTGTGTCATATACACATCCTCGAGTAGGTTTCCATTAAGAAACACTGTTTTAACATCCATTTGCCAAATTTTATAATCAAAGTGTGCAGCTATGGCAAGGAGAATCTGAATGGATTTAAGCATTGTAACTGGTGAAGAAGTTTCATCATAGTCAATACCATGTATTTGTTTAAAACCTTTTGCAACTAGTCTTGCCTTAAAGGTATGCACATTGCCATCTATGTCAGTTTTCTATTTGAAAACCCATTTGCACCCTATGGTTTTTAAACCATCAGGTGGATCAATCAAGGTCCAAACTTGATTATCATACATGGATTGCATTTTTAATTTCATAGCTTCAAGCCATTTCTCAAAGTCAGGGCTACTTATAGCTTCTTGATAGGATGTGGGTTCATTTTGATCAACAATCATTACATCATTGCCATCAGTTAAGAGAAATCCATATCTCTTAGGGGCTTAATGTATCCTATCAGACCTCCTCGGGCCTTGTGGTACTTTTGTAGGTTCAACAACTATTTATTGATTTAACTAAGGTTCCAAAGGAGATTCAATGCTAATTTGTGTTTCTTGAATTTCTTCAAGATGAACCTTACTCCCACTAGTTTATTTGGAAATGAATTTTCTTTCTAGAAAGACATAATTCCGAGCAACAAACACTTTGTTCTCAAAAGCATTGTAGAAGTAATATCCTTTAGTTTCTTTAA
>CATIWO010132167.1:0-28002 GCA_949673435.1 Macaranga tanarius | reverse complement strand
AAGCTCCACATGTCCATTGCATCTTTCACATCATCAACAATATTAAGACAAATTTTGAAAAAAACACAATATATATCAAAGAACTCTTCCTAGCTGCTGTAAACTACAACAAAATTGAAGACTTTTAGAACTACATGTCTGAAATTAAAAAAGTTGATTTAAGAGTCCAAGAGTATCTACAAGCAATTGGATAGGAGAAATGGTCAAAGGTACATTCAGTTAATGTATTCAATAATAACTTCAAACATTGCTGAATCAATTAATGTAATAATCAGACATGCACAAAAACGGTCGATAATAACTTTACTTCAATACCTATGTGGATTGATGTAAGACTGGACTTTCACAAATAGAAGCATCGCAAGAGCTACTTTTAAAAAGCTTGTAAAGAAGCATGAAGAAATGCTGAAAAAAACTACATAAAATCTCTCAATCTCAAGGTCAGTATTGAATACTTTTGGTTTACAATTAGTTTATGATATAATTAATAAGCATAATCTTTTAAACCTACATGATGAAATTATAAAAATAACTTTCCATTTTTCAAAATTATTTGCAGGTTAAAAAATCTAATGATGAACTGTTCAATGTGTTTCAAGAGGAAAAATAAGAAATAGTAGACCTGACAAAAAGAATGTGCACAAACAATAATTTTCAGTTTGATAACCTACCGTGCGAGCATGTGATGGTAGTTTTAAGGGAGCTTAATCTTACAGCTATACATCACATTACTATATAAAAGAATCAATGCTTCAAACATATGAAGCAACAGTTTATTCACTTCTAATGAAAGCGACATGGAATATTCCGAGTGACATCAGCAATATAGTTGTGCTCCCTCCACAAGTCGGAATCAGACCTGGAAGACCAAAAAACGAAGGTGCAGAGCTCCATGGGAAGTTAAAGCTCAAAACAAATGTGCTAGATGTGGAATTTATGGACATAACAGAAAGACATGCAGAAATACACCAAAAATACAATAAAAAAGCATATTCTTTTTAGTTTACTCTTAGTTTATTTCGCATATAACAGATAGTTATATCTTGAATACTTTTTGTTTTCTATTGGTTTCTTTTTAGTATATGATACGCTCAACTACAATTGTACAAGTATTAACCAATGAAAATTTGAATACTTTTTTGTTTACCTTCAGTTTATTATCAAAAAAATCCAGAAATCGACCCAAAACACAATGAAAAAGCTATTTCTTTTTAGTTTATTCTTAATTTATTTTACATATATGAGACAGTTATATCTTTAATAATTTTAGTTTTCTATTGGTTTCCTTTTGGTTTATTTCACATTTCTGATAAGTCTTATACTTGCACAAATTCTGTATACTTTTTTTTATTTTACATTTAGAATACTTTTAGTTTACTTTACATTTCTGATACGTCTTATACTTGCAGGAATAGAGCAATTACTTTTACTTTCCTTTTGGTATATTATACATGTATAAGACATTTTACTTTTGGTTTATTTTTAGTATATTAAATATTTTGACACATTTCTATAGATATTAACCAATGTAATATTGAATACTTTTCGTTTACTTTATATTTCTTTTCTGTATATGAAACTCCTTATATTTACATTCATATTAATAAATAATATTAATCAACTAATTTACTTTCTATCTTTTTAAATTTTTTACAATCCAATTACAAATCTTTACTGAAAAATTAATATTGCAATAACAATATATTAAATATAATAACTAAAATGTAAAAACTTATAAAAGAACTGAACCAAATACTAAAATTTGAATTTAAAAAAAAATTAAATTTATATAAATTCATCCAAAAAAATGTAAACTAACAATATTGTTCAGAAATATGACATACACAAATAAAAACCAATTCTAAATGTCATTAAAACTAAACTACTTTAAATTTTCTTTTGTCCTTTGGCTTCAATCTTCCACGACATTCAAAATCATTATCACACAAATTAGATTGCTTCCACTTCGCATAAGAATATAGGCTAATAGCATATCGATTTCTCATCTCTTCAATATTCATCTCCTTTGGAATCTCCAAGCCATGTAATAAGAACTCAGCGAAAGAAGCAATAAAAACACTGCAATCACTACAAAAAAATACATTAACGACATGCAAAACAAATGAAAAAAATTAAATATTAAAACTTACTTATTCTCTTGAAGTGGAAGATTAGAAATAAGAACAACATCAAATGGATCAGTCGACTTCTTTAAAGAAAAAATTCTAGCATTAAAATTAATATCTTGCCGAGAAGACCAGAAATCAAGAAGTCCAAGAAAAATTAGAAGCAAAACACTATAAGCTTCCATATTCTCAAAAACTATCTTATCATGTTTCGGACTCCTCATAGAATTATACACAAATAAGCACATTTTCTTGAAAGTCAACTTTTCCAAAATCTAATGTTTATCTTTCGCAACAAAAAATAGGAAAGAGTGTCAATATCAAGCCAAGCAGTATTACAGCCCATGAAGTACCTAAGAATATATTCAGTAGTATAGTGATTCATACCAACAACTGAAATATCCTTACCACTGCTCAAATATCTTTCATATAAACCTTGAAGATGTTGATCAAAAAGATTGTCTGTAGTTATAAATCTCAAACAATTTTTAGAAAAAACTCTACCATTCCTCCTCAAATAGGAAAACATAATATCTATACGTTGTAAACCACAAAAAAATATAATCAATATATTTTCAGTATATAAAAATTGAACAATACAAATCTAAAATAATTATAGAAAATATAAAGAATAAAAACTTACAAGAGAAGAGAGACAATGACCACAATAATTTAAAGTATGAAACCATATCTTTCTTGTGATGATATCTCCTCTAAATTTAAAACCAAGAGAAATCAAGTCGTTTTCATCAGAATAGAGCTTCTTCCTACAAGTAAAATAAAGTAAAAATTAAAAAAAAAAAATAAACAAAAAATACTAAATATTTACCATCACATACTTATTTTTCTTCTTCAAGCCAACTTCGATCCAAAGATCGAATTCAAATTGTCTGTTAAACTTCAAAGGTTCTTTAATATGCAAACTAAAAGAAATTAAATCTTTCGAGACAGAAAATTCTTTCTTCTCAGTTGAAAATTCCATGGAAGAGCCAAATTCAGTCACAAAAGGAGATTTTATTACGTCAGTTGATTTCACCTCCCTTTTCTTAGCAACAGACGTAACGAAATCACCCTTATCATCATATATATCAGTATCACCATAAAAAAAAGTCATACCAAACTATATCAGAAACCAAAAAGTAAAAAAAAAAAAGAAACCAAAATAAAACTAAAAAGCTAAACTAATACAAATAAAAAATAAAAATAATTATATTAAAACATATCTGAAACCACAAATCAACCAATAAGCAACAAAATGAAAACTAAAAAATTAAATTAATACAAAACAAAAGAAATAATACAAAAACCCATATAAAAAACCAATAATAAATAAAAAAGCAACAAAAATAAAACTAACAAACTAAACTGATACAAGTCATAATACAATAATCATACAAAAGTGTATCAGAAACTAAAAAGCAACCAAAAAATAAGAAACTTAAATAATAAAAATAAAAAACAACAAACTAAAAAAATAAATAAAAAACATACAAGTCACCAGTCATTACTCCAACAGCTTTAACAGTATTACTGATAATATTTGCAATATTAATTGAAGCGTCTTTCATGTTCTTTTCATCATAATATAAAAACAACAAATTGTAAATAAAATCAGAAACTAAAAATAAACCATAAAGCAACCAAAAATAAATCCATAGTAAATAGAACATATACTAAACAAGAATCACTGACAGTCTCAACTGCAATACTAATAAATTTAGCAGCCTCAGAACATTGATCAATCACATCATCAGCTGCCTTCTCCCCCTAATATAAAATAATACAAGAAAAAAATAAAAACATAACAAAAATAAGATCAGAAACCAAAAGCAAACTAAAAAGTAACAAAATAAAATTATAAAAAAATTAAAAAATACCACTTCAGGCACATCTGTAACATCAGCAGCTTTCACAGAATACTCTTCAGTAGCTTTGATAGAAGGCTCAACAGCAGCAGAAGGATCATCATTTTTTGTATCTTTATTTTTTCCAACACCATCAGCGGCATCTTTTCCACTGCTATCATCATTTTTTTTATCTTTATATTCTACGTTAGAAGCAGAACTACAATCAGTACCTCCTTCATCATCATCATTTTTCTTAAAACTAAAAACAGTTTTTTCATCATCCTCAATTTCTTCACCACCATTTTTTTCTTCATCACCTTCCTCTTCTTCATCAACTTCTTTAACTTCTTTTTTTTATCCCCACCTGCATCAGCACCTACATCTTCATTCTTAATAAAAAAAAATATTAATTGAAATATTTTCCATATTCTTTTCATCCTAATATAGAAACAACAAATGAAAAATAAAATTAGAAACCAAAAACTAACTAAAAAGCAACCAAACTGAAACTAAAAAATTAAACTCATACAAATCAAAAAAAAAAAAAAATCATACAAAAGCATATCAGAAACCACAAATTAACAAAAAAAGAAACTTCATGAAAACTAAAAAACTAAACTAATACAAATAAAAAATAATCATATAAAAAGTATACTAGAAACTAAAAATAAACCAAAAAGCAACCATAAGAAAACCAACAAACTAAACTAATATAAATAAAAAAAGAAACAATCATACAAAAAGCGTATCAAAAACTAAAAATAAATGAAAAGGCAACCAAAAGGAAACTAAAAAATTAAACTAATACAAATAAAAAACATAAATAATAATACAAAGCATATCAAAAACTAAAAATCCAACAAAAAGAAACTAATAAACTAAACTAATACAAATCAATATAAACAAATGATACTCAAAATAATATACCATACCTCATCATCATCACTATCAGTGCCATGAATTTTAAATTTGTCAATTATCATCCTTAAAGTAGACAAATACGGTATTAAATTTCTTGTCAATACTAGCTTTAAAGGCATACAATTCATGAGTCAACAAATCCTGTTTTTGAGAAATCTTCTTCAACTCATAAAAAACTGCACCAAAATACTTCGAAGAACCTTCACCAGTCTTCCAAATTGATGTAGAACCAATAACTTTATCATCTGAATTACCATCACTCTTTTCCTAACTTTTATCAAAAAGTTCAACCAAATGCAACTTTTTCTTCTCTTCATCAGTAGGAGAAAGATTTTTCAGCATCAACTAAAAAAATTATTAAAAATAAATAACAGAAAAATAAAAAAACAAACAAATACAAAAAAATAAACTAAAATTAAAATTATTACATTCTTTGAAGACTTTGTGAAAATAACTATCACAAGCATATTAAAACCAAGAGTAATATTATAACTCTAATTAAGCAAACGAGGAATTTTTCCACCACTGAATTCACAAATCTTATCGACAACATAAGGACAATATTCATAAAACTATACTTGAAAAGTATATGGAAAATCATTCAACCTATAAAAATAGTCATCTTGCTTCTTCTCCTTCCCACTTAATTTTTTCTGTAAAGACTCTAATATAAAATAAAAAATATCTCTACCCCAACGATACTAATTGTAAAAACCACAGTCAATAATATCAAAAGTTCATCGACTAACCAATCTATCTAAAGGAGAAAAAAATAAAAACAACTCAATGAAATACAACAAAGTAATCTTCAAACAATCGGCATCACAATTCCAACATTTAGAAACAAAACATTCTTATACTGATTGCTTGTTGATTTTTTTAATTCCACCAAATTACTTATTAATCAAACTATTTTTTGTAGAAAAAATACTCCTATAACCTCCTGTACAATTAAGACTAGACACAAGAGTAAACTCAGCAAAACTAAACTTTAATCTCCTACCATATATATTAAACCGACATAAAAACATATCAGGCTGCTTCAACTCTCTTAACAAAATACAATGTGTTAACTGATATTGCACTTCAAATTTTGGTAAGTCAAGAAAATATCCAAAACAGGCACCTCGAAATAAATCCAATTGTTTCTCATTCAACACAGCCTTAATCTGAGCAGTAACGTCAAAAGACAAGTAACATACAAATTTGGCTGAAAAATAATCATTAACAGCCAACAAAGGCTCCCAATCCTACAAAATAATCAAAAGCAACAACAATTCAAAAATAAAAAATAAACCAAACAGAAACCCTAAAAAAAAGCCAAAAAAATCAAAATTACCTTGCAAGCTCCTTCATCCACTTTAACTTTCAATCTCTTTTTCAATTTCTTCTCACCTAAATCATGTACTTTAAAAGTCATTTTCTTACTAGAATCACCACTATCATTCTTCCGTTCAATTTCAGAACTACCATCCTTCTTATCAACTTTTTGTACCTTCTTAGCAACTGACTTCTTCGTCATTTTATCAAAACTAACTTTTTTCCCCTTCAATGGACGTTTCTTAGGGTTTTCACCTTTTTTAGTTAAAGAAGGAGAAGATTTAGAACGGGTCTCTACCATTTCAGTTCAAAAATAAAATGAAAATAAGAAAGTAAAAGGAAAAATAAAGAGATAAAGAAGATAAGAACATGAAAGATAAACAGTTACCAACAATATATAAAAAAAAATCACTGATAAAGAGAACGTGAAAGAAATCGACGCTAACCAACAGAGGAAAAGAAGGAAGAAATAAAGCAGGACACGGAAGGAATTAAAAAAAGAGCTTGCGGGTAATAAAAATAGAAGACGGAAGTAATTTCTAAAAAGTTGGGATATTTAAGTTATAAAAGTTAAAAAGGAGGGTATTTGTATATATTTCCAAAAAAAAATAGTTTTTAATAAAATATATTTACTCGTAATTTTGAATTTCTAAAATAGTTCTCACTAGCAATTCTTAATACAAATGAAAGAAAATGATCTACTTTCATGCTACAATCTTGATTTAAGCTAATAAACAAAAGGAATAATCTTTATTTAAAAATAAAATTATATATATAAAAAATTATTCTCTTTTGTAAAGGCACAAGCATAACAATATATATTATTAACAGTGATAATCAACTAATAAAATTTAGGAATAATAACACCATATGTATAATAACTTTTTGAAATTTTCAATTAAGTCTTAATTACAACCACTTTTTTTTTTTAATTGAGTCCTACAAGTTTTTTAAATATTATTCATTAGTCCTGTGTCATTAAATCAAATAGAAAGCAATATGGACCCACCAAATTAAGAAACATTTGCAACCAAAGCATACCTACGTTTACATGTCATCAAACATATATCTTGGTGGTCTATACCATTATCCTTCATCTCCTTATTTTCCTTCTTTTTCTTTGGCTCTTATGTTCTATCTCCTCTCCTTGAACTATTGCTGTGACACATCTCTTGTGATCCTTACTTCTATTTTAATTCCTTGAGGGACTCCTCCGCCTACCATGTTCTCCATCTTGCCTCACCCACTCTCTACCTTCTTTCTTTCTCACACCTTATTGTGGATGTAATCCTTTTCCTCTCTTAAACGGTACCGATCTTTATCCTCATCACCACCACAAAATTGCAAAACAAAACTAAATCAATGGGAAACCAAATAGATGGGTGTATAATATAAAACACAAACACAAACCCAAACTTCTAAAACTCTACACTATAATTGAATTAAACTAGATTTCCTTACAGTCCCTAAAATTATCATAGATTAAGGTTGCAAAAATATGAAAACAGAGAGTGTAATTACCATGTATCAATACAATAAAAGAACTCAAAAAAAAAATTTCTTTCTATATATCATCTAATAATCCCACACTAATAAGAAATCAACACAAATACAATAAAATTTTTTTGAAGAAATCATAAGTCCAACAATAAATTTTACACCAAAAAGTGATAAAAAAGAACGTACAGATAAAGAGATCATCTTTAATCTAAACTTGAATTGCAAATCAAGAGATCTAAGAGTGTATACCAATTGTGCCTTGGATGTGGATAGATTCTATTAGTGTAAGCTTTTGACTTTCTACATAAATCTTCCATGGTTTCTATACAAATACTCGAGCACTTTATAAGTTGAATATACAAAGGCACTATAGAGAATGCTATTGCAAAAATAAAATCTATAAAGTTTCTTTTAGACAAAAATCTTGATGAAGAAATTTGTAATTTCTTTAATTTCTTGGTTATTGATGACTACCTAATAATCAAAATTTCAGATTTTTTTTAAAAAAGCACAATTTTTTATATTTTTTCGGGTACTAATAAGCAAAATTTAGAGAAGATATAAAAGGGTTTTCTTGAAAATTTCTTTGGAATAAATTAGGAAAAAAAAGTTGTACATAAATGAAAATTAAAGAAAATGGAAGAAAAAGAAGAAAGAAGGAAAAAAATCAAATTTCTAGAAAATTCAAAGAGCCAAATAAAAAGAAGAAGGAAAAGAAGAGCCAAAAAAGAAAAAAGGAAAAGAAGGATGATAGTTTAGACCACGAAGATGTGTAGTTGATGACATATAAATGTAGGTGTGAGTTAGCAGCAAATGTGTCTTAATTAAGTAGGGTCCATATGGCTTTCTGTTTAATTTAACAACATGGGACTAACGAGTAATATTTTAAAAATTTGTAGGATTAAATTAAAAAAAAAAGTGGTTAGAGGACTTAATTAAAATTTTTAAAAGTTATAGGACTTGTGATGTCATTATCCCTAAAATTTATACTAGGATTTAATAAGACTTCCAAATTGAATTGAATATTAGAAATTTTGATTAAAAAAAAACTCAAAGTTTAAATCATGTTTGGATAAGTTTTGATAAAACTTAAGAGGCCAAACCAAATATTGATGATACTTATAATGCTCAATTGCACAAACTAGGTAATGATAAGATTAAAAAAGGTTCAAAAGTTAGCTCAAATCGAATATTGCTAAGCCTTAATAAGACTTAAAACTCCAATTTGGTAGTGGCAAATCTTGATAATGATTAAAAATTACAAAAATAGACATTGACCCTAATGTTCAGAATATGTATTAGAGCTGATGTGACATCCCTCCTTATCTGTATTAACACTATTTTTTTATCTATATGATCTCCCTAATGATGGTCCAAAAGGATGTTTATGATACTCTTAAACACTATCCACCAATATATTATAATTAAAATTTTCAAATCCATTCATAAGTCAATATCCATTAAACCACATTCACTATATATCGAGAAACTATGGATGGTAGGATAACATGTTGCTTATATTAAGCTAATACTAATTTGTACATAGAGTTTATTATCCAGAAAGATTTCATACAAGTATGGAATATCATGAACAAATATACAAATATACATAAAAAAGAATACATGAATCTCTCTCGTTTAACTCCTAACCTAGGAGACCATCGTGACCCGTCATAACCACAAAAAGTACAACATAATACCCTTGGTCACATTCTTCACCATAATAGAAAGCACAAAGATCAGAACATCCACATCTCCTCAAATGCAAGATAAAGTAACCCTAGCACCTATAGTAGTTTCATAGGTTACTGTCACAAATGTGCATACCCTGTCAATGTAATCCTCTCTACTAACAGACTTACAAGCATCCACTACAATCGGCTCTATAACTACCCTCCAAGGCGACACTGTATCCACATTATGACGAATAGTGTATCTAAACATAATCTCATTTTCTAGTATCTCATATGACATAAACATCCAATAGATAGCCATAGTGCATAAACAAAACACACACAACCTAATCTAGAAAGATAAGAGATAAAAGTGTGAGTATTTTCGCAGAAAAATAATCACTGAGTGAAAAGGAATGTAAGAATGGTAAAGTATAACAAATTCCACAATAATAGAATTTAACAATGAAATGTCAAGTTATACAATTCGGAGTTAGAATAGAGTACTTACCAATAACTCGAAATAATTTAATTCAAATATCTGACACAAAGTAACATTTAATAAATTCACATATTGTGATACACATCTTTTCTTGTTTCCATTAATCATACGAATATTTCATCATGTCATTCATAAGAAATTGCTATCAAAGATTTAATTTGTTGACATCATTTTTTGCATTGTTGTAAAGTTACATGGAATAAATCAATAAAAGTTTCCAAGCAATGTATCACGTTTTCAAGTTTATATATATATATTGCAATTTTTGTATGCATACTTAAATTCATTGTCCCAAAGACAGTTATTAATATGTTGGCCAACTATAACTCATCATACTCTATATATACACATATACATATACTTATACTTTATCTTATAATAGTTTATAATGTTCTTGAATTTTGATTTCAGTTGTTTTCTTAACTTGTTATAGTAATTTGAATGTAAAGGACTTTAAATTATCTATCTTTAGCTTAATGCATTGAAATTATGGTTTAAATAAATCAAAATCATTTGAGTGTGGTTATAAGATTAAGATTTAGTATAAGAAATAAGTAAAATTAATAAATATATTTATTATGATTATTATTAATTTCTCATTCGGACATGGGTTGTGTAGGTTTTCCTACACAGCTGTGTCTGATCAAGAATGCCCACGTGTAAAATTTTAGAACCAAACATGACTATACAGGTTTCCCCACATGGCTGTGTTTGAGCAGACTTAAATCAAATTTAGAATTTGAGCACCAGGCACGGCTATATGGGTGTTACACACTATTGTGCCTGCCAACCTTTGGGGAAGCACAATTGTGTGAGGTAGTCTACATAGTTGTGCCTACTAGGGATTTGGGGTGACATGGCTGTGCACAACTAGTCTGGCAAGTTTGCTCCTTTAACTTTTGAGCAAGATTTTCAATGTCCAAACTTATTTATACTTTGATCACATTATCACCATTTAAAAACAACACATACTACCATATATCAGAATTAACACTAGCTTCATCATTTCATTTTATACAAGAATTATTGATCATCCATTCAAGGTTTACCAAAGATTTATGTTCCTCAATATAACACTTTACATATATTAATGAATTTAGTAAGAATTTAAGATTAACAAAGATGCTAATCACCAAGAGTAAAATTTTGGCATAGAATGTGAAGAGATAGGCAAAAGAATATCAAATACATGTTGATAACAAATATCATTTTTACACTAATAAGAAAGTATATTTATAGAATAATTTCAAGGATCTCAAGAAAGGAAAAGAAAGAGTTTCACTCAAGAGTTTCATCTGCCTTATTTTTCTTTTTTCCACTCTTGACAAGCTCCTTACTTGATCGACAATAACTGTTAAACACCAAATATTAAAAATTTAATAAAACCAATTCTAAAAGCTAAAATTTTATATTGCGTGTGCAAGAAAGATTTATGCTTACACTCTCTATATGCCCTATAATAATTCCATTACTTAAATTAACATAAATCACTCTAAAGTCTATATATAAGCACTTTACAAATCAAATTATCAACTATGGAGTTTGCTTATATAATAGATGACAAAAAGGATTTTAGTTGGTCTTGTTAAACACCTGATCATTGATTACCCCCATGTAGTGCTATCTTGATTTTTACTTTTATCTACTACTTGAAACAACTTTAAAACCTTCTTAATTTAAATTTTCCCAAAGCTGAAATGCTTTCCTTTAGGATCTTCAAAGTGATATAAGGGGCTAATCCTTGCATATAAGTTAAGATCCTTTCAACTTGCTATCCAAGACTTTAATTCGCTAGTCTTAATTGAATTTTCCTTTTTCTTCCTCTCCCTCACTCTCTAAAGTGTGTATATATATATTATATATATGGTTAGTGAAAAATTACAGCAACTAAAGTCTTAAGGCTGATGTCTATGTATACATAGATTTCACTAAACTTAATTAATTAATCAAACCTTTATTAATTATTTCAATTCAAGGACACTTGTATATTATACATTTAATCATACTTCCTCTTGTTGCCAACTCATATCCATTCAAATTAGCACCTATATTCAAACTCATCCTAACCACATGCACCTCTCTTCATTTCCAAATCAGTCCTTATTCAATCCTTGATTTCCAATTTAATCCACTAACTTTAAATTTGTCCAATTTAGTCTAAAATCAATTCCACTTTTAAATCCTTCAATTTTTTTTTTAAAAATTTCACTTCTTACCTTAAACTTTCACAATATTTCAAATATTTTAAATATCTTTAAAATTTTCAAATTTTCATTCCTTCAACTCGCACTGGCTTCGATACTACACTACGACAAACTATGAACATGCAAATAAATTAAGGGCATATAAAGACATGGATGTTACATGTAACACCCCTACTATCATCAATTCCATTAGTATACTTAACTAAGAAATTAATAATAGAAGAGATATTACCTCATATACTAGAAAGTATCTCTTAACAATATGTAATATCATCCCAACATATTCAATTATTATAACTTTTGATGCTGATAGCAAGGTAATAAACTTACTATAACACTCTTACCTACCACCAGGGATTTCTATAATTTAATACTAATACGATATCTCACAATGAATCTAATAACCTATAGTCACAACCACTTATTAATTTATATATATACAATGGTTAACTTTTAATATAATATCATCTGATACTTCTAATTTATACTCAATATAATATCTAAGCAAACCAATTTTTTCTTAATCATAATCATCATCATCACTAGAATCAGACGGCAAGAAGTACTCTTAACATTACCATATTGTGTAAATATAATAATATTGGTACTATATGCTATATATCCATCGAACTTAGATAAAATATATACATCATATATATAATAGTGAGAGTACTAGATGCTTATAACATCATATAAAAGAAAATACATCAATAATCTCTAGGGCATCTCTCTCTCTTAGAGTGTCTGATCCTAGGCAGACATGGTGATGGTGGATACAGAGTAGCTCCAGTCCAAAGGCCATGCTCTCTAAGCCTTACCGACCATGACATCTTAAAAAGTATCTCTGATAAAAACTCAGAGGTGTAGAATGGCCTAATAACCAAAAAGGCTAAAATGATGTAGGCATCCAATACTACATCACACCCATATCAGGGTGACCTGAACATCCGTGGATGTCGCATAGATAACACGAAATATGGTATAGATGTTGTCGAGATGCTCCTCCCATATGGCTGACATACTAACCTCAGCTCCGATGGGCTGCACCATAACTCTAAAGACAAGCTCGACATCTGGATCGTGACATACTATATATCTGACAATAACTTTATAAACCTTAGTAGCCCATTGAACCGCCATAAGCTTATAGTAAACACTTAACAAACTAACCTAAGCTGAAAAATCATTTTTAATAAAGTGATGAGTAATTTCATGTTGAAATTACCCAGTGAGCAGCTAATTAAGCAATAATAATACAAAAGTTTAATTAATCCTTTTAAAAATAATAAATAATCATTCAATGTACAAACAAGCTTATGCCCAATAATGAAGTTTAACTTTAAAATAATTAAAATGAATAAACAATTACATAAATAATAATTCAAAGAGATCATCTCTTTATGGTATACAAAATATTTCTTAATTATTATGATTCATTCATTTAATATTCTTATATCATTTGTAGGTTATATTCCCTGAGATTTAACTTTCCAAATTCTTATTTGTCATATTCTATTATTAGATTCTTTGAATTACACATTATACTTTCATGAGCTGGATAACTCATTTTCTAAACACATCTTTTATATTTATATACTTGTTTCATTGTACAATATACAATCTTAACATAATACGATATCACTCACAAATATCAATACAATATAATTCAATTCTCACAGCACTCAACTCAACTTTCTCACGGCTCACACTGACCGTTTCATAATATCAGTTTACAATAATTTGTATGCATACTTTTCAACCATAAGGATTTACCCCAAAGGAACCTTTGAATCCATGCATTGTCCAAAAAATAGTTATTATTTAAGTGGCCAACTCATTCTCAACCTTGCCAATATATCTTACGTGTATATATATATATATATATTATACTTTTTTTTAGTTACAGTTCCAACATTTGATTTTATCTCTTTACTTTTTTGTCTCATTAAAGTTTATAGAAACTTAATTTAGTATCAGTGCATTTGACGAATTTAGTCTCTTTGTCTGAAACTCAAGAATTATACTGTGTATCACATGTGTTGAAAGAATAGTATCATACCAATCTCAATTTTTATTTCATTCCTCATAATCTTAGTAATTTTCATTGTTTCTGATGTTCATGCATGTTTTCTAATGTTTTAGTTTGAGTTTCCATTTCAAAGTTCAAGTTTTGACATGTGAACAGTGTATAAATGAGCTACAGAGGCACCTCCTCTGTATAGAGGCACCACCTATCACTTACTAAAGCATGGCCCTCTGCTAAGGCATTGCTTCTTCTTCATGAGGGTCTGCCTCAATGCTGATCGTATTTTGGAACACAATTAGTAGCAGAAAATTGAGAAAACTCACTCAAAAATACATAATCATACTCCTTACACATGATTAAAATACTATGCTACTAATTCTTGACTACCATGCACCCTAAGAACACAACAATTCATTCAAAATCCATAACTAAATAATAAAAAATCCAATATTTTAAATCAATTTCTTCAACCAAAAATTCAAGTAATATCAAAAAAATACAACCACTCATATGATTTGAAGGTCAAATTTTGTGAACTTTTGATCTTGATTAACCGTAGCTATAGTAGTTCTCCCCTTCTTCTTCTTCTCTTATCTTCTTCTATTTCTTCCTCTTCTCTCCCTCACCTTTCTTCCTTTTTCTTCTTTTCTCTGCAGAACTCAACCACTCCTAACTTTTTGGTCATTCTTCTTTTCTTTCTTTATCCATAAATTCCTCATGCTTTAATTTTTTTCACTTAAATCCTTATTTCCTTTTCAATTTAATCCACCTCTCCTAACCTTAAATTTATTCCAATTATTTCTTTTGAGATTCAACTTTCAGACACATATAATTCATCATATAGAATTTAGTTCTTAATGTCTACTAAATATTATTAATTGAAGTTTGAGGACACGGATGTTATATTACAACTGATGCTTAAGACATGATGTTCAAATAAGTATGACCACTAGATGCTCTAATATTGTATTCAATATGAACTCAAATATTGCAATAATATAGTCCAACTAATACAAATATTATAAATAAATAAACTTTATCAAGTAAGGATAATGGATGGAAAAGGTTTACACCTTAAACCATTATATATATAGTTCATTTATTTCTTGAAATTTAAGGACACTCTTTGAGAAGTTTAACTTGAGTATCAAAAAACTTAAGAATCAAAGTTTGTAGATTCACCTTAGGTTTTCGTGTGTTTGCATGTATTCAGCTAGATGCGGCATTATAACTAGTGATGTCTATGAGAAAAATAATTTTTTATTCCAAATTCATAATTCACTGAATTTTTTACCGACTATGAAAGAGAAACTTGTTAATGGGTGATAAACATCATTAATGCACTTCCTATTTTCGAAAAAATAAACATATCTATATCAACCAATTCCTTTATCCTTATTGTTCAAGTCTATCACACCCCATTCTCTACTAAAACGGTCAATGTAACATTAAACTATTAATCTACTGCAAACCATTATCTATCATAAACTTAGTACAAATAGTACATATGCCTCTGAGGCTTACTAAACAAAAGTTTATCTCTAAACAACATTAGTTTGTTAGCTCAACCTCCTCTAGTGCTCACAACAATGGCACTCCAAAATACAATATACAAAGATCTACTGATACTCCAAATTGATATCTGAAATGTTTAAAGTGGGAGGATGAGTACGACTACTCAGTGAGCGGATATAAATATAACCATAGAAAACATTACAATATTATCATAAATCATGATACAGAAATTCTACTTTAATCAAATACAGTTCCATCCATAAAATGGAAAATAACTTGAATATTAAAATAAATACATCTCATCCAACATTTTCTGTTATAAATACAAAATATCCATATAATTTTCTTAATTTCTTTTAACATTGCTTGAAATAAACTATGAAAATCATAGACAAAAATCATCGAGATCAATATTCATATATATATATATATATATATATATATATACCCATATACACTCAGGTGTTATCCTATAAATCCCATGCAAAATTGGGAGTTGAATGTCTCACCTAGCTACCCAAAGTGCTAATTTCTCATCATACACATGCACAGAGACATTGCCAGTCGATAATATATTTTATTTCATTTCACCCAGCATTCAAAGTGTGATTTCATAAGCACTTTTCTGAGTGTATTTCTTAAATTAAATATTTTAAAACTAAATACTCATGTGTATAGCTCAAAATAACTTAACACTATATGATTTCTAATAGCTAGAAAATATGTAATTGCAAATAGCATTTAAGGAATCAATAAACATCAATCCTTTGTAAAACATAAGAATATATATATTTCTGAGATTCAATAAATATATATCATAGATTTAAAACCATTTTTATACTAATATCCACTCACCTGATAAGGAAACTAGAGTTCTAGCTAGGAGGGGCTGCATTATGCTCTACGGCTGGGGCTGAGGTTCCTCCTAACATCCAGAAGCAAAATCATAAGAACACTAGCTTATAATCTCAATTCTACTCAACTTAAGTGATCTACAGCTTAAAGATATAACTTAGGACTTGAAAAATGGCTTCAAACTGCTCAAATTAGGGTTTCAGGGCTTCGGGAGGTTGCTAAGGCGCTCCTCAGCACACTAGGGTGCCGCCTCTGCATCACTGATGCACCGCCTCTGTGCACTGAGGCACTGCCTCTACAGCACTAAGGCACCACCTCTGCATTGAGGCGTCACCTCTATGGCCCTGAATCGTAAAAACTTAATTTTGATCGACCAAAAACACCAGAAATCAATCCAAATCAATTCCAAACATCATTTTCAACATCCTAGGAGCCCATTTTAGCATAAACAAGCTTAAAAACTCAAAACTTCAATCAAAATATCAAATTATATTCAAATTCAAAAACTAGAATCAAATAACTTTTACTTACCAAAAATTATTGTTTACACTCTTGAGTTTATAATAAGAAACCTTGAATTGATATTTAAAAGTTGAGAAGTTGCAAATTTGAGAAAAGAAAAGAAATATGAAGAAATATGGTACAAAGAAGAAGAAAGAAAGAAATGAAATAGCATGAAAATGAAGCTCTACTTCTGTTTATTTTTGCTTTTAGAATTATTCTGGCAAATATCCATTTTAGCCCCTTCTTGACAATTATCCATTTTAGTCCCCCAAATTTTAAAATAACCAAAAAGGTCCTCAAATATATTTCTAATGCGATCGAGTTCATAAATCTATCTATACCCTAATTTCTAGGACATGGTATTACAATTCTCTCCCTCTTAAGAAATTTCATCCCCAAAATTTATATACCTATGAGGGAAAACAAATGGGAATAGTGAATTTGCATATCCTCTTCTCTCTCCTATGTTGCTTATTCCTTAGAATGGTTTCTCCACAAAACTTTAACTAATGGAATCACCTTATTCTTTAATACTTTCTCTTCGCTCACTAAATCTCCATAGGTTCTTCTTCATAGGTCAAATCTTCCCTTAACTCTATTGGTTGCTGTTGTAGGATATGGGAGGGATCACTTCTATATCTCCTCAGTATAGAGACATATAAGACATCGTGAATCTTGGACAATTCTGGTGGTAATGCTAATCTGTAAGTGACGGGTCTAAGTTTTTCAATAACTTCATACGGCGCAACATAATGAGGACTTAACTTTCCATGCTTTCCAAAGCGTACTGCACCTTTCCAAAGAGAAATTTTAGAAAACCTTCTCCCCGACTACATACTCGATGTCTTTCCGATTCAAATTTGTATAGATCTTTTGTCTATCCTGAGCAGCCTTTAAATAACTTCTAATTAGTTGTACCTTATATGTAGTCAATTGTACAATCTATGGGCCTACTAACTTCCTTTCTCCTACTTTATTCCAGCACACTGGAGTCCTGCACTTTCTTCCATATAATGCTTCATAATATGCCATGCCAAGCCTAGCATGAAAGCTATTATTATATACAAACTCCATTAAAGGCACAAGTTTGTCCCAACTTCCCTTAAATTCCATTACATATGCTCTAAGCATATTTTCCAATGTTTGAATAGTTCGTTCTGACTGTCCATCAATTTAAGGATGAAAAGTAGTATTGAACTTTAGCTTAGTACCCATAGCATGCTATAAACTAGGCCAAAATCTTAATGTAAACCGCGGATCTCTGTTAGATACTGTAGAGATTAGAGTACCATAAAGTCTTACCACTTCATTCACATAGATTTCTGCCAGTTTGTCCAAGGAATAATCCATCTTTATTAGTAAAAAATATGTTGATTTTGTTAACCTATCCACAGTTACCCACACAGAGTCATTTCTTGCTTGTGTTCAAGGTAAACCATAAACAAAGTCCATGGTGATGTGCTCCCATTTCCACTCAGGAATAGGAAGTGGTTAAAGTGTTCCAGAAGGACATTGGTGTTCAGCCTTGATTTGTTGGCATACCAAACATTTTACCATGTAATCTGCTATTTCTTTCTTCATAACTTGCCACTAATAATTTTCTTTAAGATTTCGATATATCTTTGTACTGCCAGGGTGCATTGAATATGCTGCACAATAAACTTCCATTATTTTCCTTTTTAAAGTTTCTTCATTAGGCACACATAATCTATTTCCCAACATCAAAGTTCCATCACTTCTGAGGAAGAAATCTATACGAGTGCTATTTCTTACCTCATTAATGATTTTGCTCAAGTGTTGGTCTTGAACTTGGGCTTTCTGTACCCTTTCAACTAGTAGAGGTCTCACTCTTATAGTAGTTAACAATGCTTCTGAATCACTCAATGAGAACTCTACTCCTAAAGATCATAGATCCAAAAGAAAAGGAAGTCTTACAGCTTTTATATGAGCTAAACTGCTATAAGATATTTGACTAAGTGCATCTGCTACTTTATTAGCTTTCCCAGGATAATATTCGATGGTGCAGTCATAATCCTTGAGTAGTTTAATCTATCATCTCTGTCATAGATTCACCTCCTTTTGAGAGAGCAGATACTTTAAACTTTTATAATTGGTAAACATTTAGCACGACTCTTTATACAAATAATGTCTCCAAACCTTTAAAACAAAGATGATTGCTACTAATTCTATGTCATGCATTAGGTAATTCAATTCATGTGGTCGAAGTTGTCGAGATGCATATGCTATCACCTTTCCATGCTGCATCAATACATAACCTAATCCTTTTCTTAATGCACTATACACCACAGAGCCTCCACTACTAGAAGGAAGATTAAGAACATGTGCTAATGTTAAACAAGCCTTAAGTTTCTTGAAGCTTTCTTAGCATTCATCAGTCCATTCAAACTTATTATTCTTTCTAAGCAACTTAGTCATAGGTGATGCAATGATAGAGAAATCTTGGACAAAGTGTAATATCCTGCTAATCCTAAGAAACTCCTAACTTCTGTAGGATTAGTCAGAGTTTCCTAATTAATCACTGCTTCAATTTTCTTAGAATCTATAAGAACTCCTTCTGCAGAAATTACATGTCCCAAGAAAACCACTATATCAAGCCAAAATTCACACTTACTAAATTTGGCATATAATTGCTTATCCCTTAAAATCTGCAAGACAATTCTTAATTATTTCTCATGAGCTTTTTTGCTGCTTGAGTACACCAAAATGTCATCTATGAATACAATAATAAATTGATCCAAGTAGGGTCAAAATACTCTACTCATAAGGTCCATAAAAGCAGCTAGCGCATTCGTCAACCCAAATGGCATTACAAAAAATTCATAATTTCTATACCGAGTTCGGAAAGCTATCTTAGGCACATCTACCTCTTTGATCTTCAATTAATGATACCCTAACCACAAATCAATCTTAGAGAAAACTTTAGCTCTTTGAAGCTAATAAAAAAGATCTTCAATATGAGGCAAAGAGTACTTATTCCGTATTATCATCCGATTGAGTCACCTGTAGTCTATGCATAGTTGTAAGGAACCATCTTTCTTCTTCATAAATAATATCGGAGCTCCCTATGGTGAAATACTAAGTCTTATAAAACCTCTATCTAGAAGCTCCTATAATTGAACCTTTAATTCCCTTAACTCTATTGGGGCCATTCTATAGGGTGCTTGAGAGATAAAAGTTATACCCGATTGTAAGTCAATAGAGAACTCAATCTTTCTATCAGGAGGTAATCCAGGTAGCTCTTATGGAAATACATCAAGAAACTCACAAACTATCAGAATATCCTCTATCTTAGGTTCACTTAATTCCTTATCAACAACATAGGCTAAATATAATTGATACCCCTTCCTAAGCAATTTCTCAGCTACAATAGCGAAGATTACACAAGATGGAAAAAGACAACGTTCACCATAAAAAATGAGCCTAGGCTTTCCAGGTCATCTAAACTTCACTAACTTCTCAAAATAATCTACTGTGGCATGATAGCGAGATAACCAATCCATACTTAAAATAGCATCAAACTCCTCAATAGGTAAAGGAACTAAGTCTGCTAATAGCTGTTGGTCCTTTAGTTTAACTACACATTCTCTATACATTTATTTGCATAAAATAGGACTACCAATAGGGATGCTAACCACTAAAGCCTCACCTAACAAATCTCTTTATTTATCAAAATGACTGGTAAATGTAAAAGAGATAAAAAATATGTGGAGCCAGGATCAATAAAATATAGGCATCTTTATCCATGATAGATAACATACTAGTCATAACCTCATAAGATTTTAGTGCCTTTTGCTGCATCATAGCAAAAATTCTAGCTTGATTTTGTGGTCTTCCAGCCTCCGCTCCTTGTTTAAGTTGAACATATGAGGTAGCTCAATTAGGCTTGTTAGCGCTTGCACCTCTTACCGCAGGCTGTTAGTGTAGATATGCCCTAGGTCCATTATTATATGTAGACATTGTATATTTATCCCTATGGCAATGAAATATTCATTTAAATTAAAGTGTTTATTTATTTGAGTATTTACCCATATTATTATGTTAGATAAGTTTATTATCAAAAGTTGATAATATGAGTGACAAACTTATTTAGTACATATACTATAAATGTTCATAGTTGTTGGATTAATATAAGGGTAGTATTGATCCCTAGACTATCACCTCTATCTATTTTTCTTAATCGGTATGTGATATCGATAGTGGGAGGTAGTGAGTCTCATGCTACCTGATATAAGATATCAGAATAGACACGTGGATACTCATATGATAGGTAGATCAAACTTGTGACGTAAGATTTATGATTGCATGGATGTTCACTTAAGTCAATAATCATAATATTGGACATAATGGTGCATATTGTCCTTTGACCTGAGGTGACACGGTCATCCATATATGGTTAGTTAGAGTTTGTTACCGCATACATACCTGTGCTACCCACATGTGGGTATATGGCGTGTGGTGACTCTAGTTGGTTATATGCAGGGATGAGTGATCGACCAAGATGGAATTCATTACCTGGAGTATACCGGGATAAGATCCTATACTATATAAGTTATTCTTAATTAATAAGTACCTGGCCAGGTCAAACTTGACTTACCCGAAAAGAGTTTCGGTGCTAGAAAAGAGTTTCCAGAGGTAGTTGTATTTTATCGAGAATTGAACTTAAATTGCAGTCATATGATTAAGGCAATTAGAGTTTAACTAAATTGTGACTCTAGCCAATATCGGGATCCTATAATGAAGGGAAATTTAGTACACGACAATTATATTTTGTGGTTCTTGTGGATCTACATAAAGCATTCATTTCTATTTGGGTAGTCATGATATCTATATTAGGGGTCACTCACGACTTATGGGAACTAAATGTGATTAATTGAGATTTTCACATTTAGTATGGAAATGTGTTTCCATGATATTAAGTACTAATATTATTTTCTATTGCCATTTAGACTTAAACCTAGTAAGTCATATACATAAAGGTTGCACTTGTAAAGACTAATATTAATTTGATTATTAATTAAAGAGTTTAATTAATTAATTAAATTGGATTTGCACGTATACGAGGATCTAGCATATTCTGAAATTTAAATTCAAAGATTGGAACTTAATAGTAATTAAATAAATATTAATTTGGACTTGATTTAATATATGATATTAAATTCAAGGACTAGATTAATATTTACCTCCTAATAGATATCTATATGGGCCATGGGATGGACCTTATATGTTGATATAATGGACTTGTGCATGGGCTTTACTTAAAGAGTTTAAATAAGCCCAAGTGTTATATATTGGTATGGAGTGGGCTTTCTCTAAGTGTAGAAAAGCCCATATGACCATAACCTTAGCCCAACTCATTAAGGGTTAATGAAGTCAAAGGTTAAGGTTATCCATGTAACCAAACACCACCCACTCACTTATAAAGCCAAGCCATGCATATAGATAGAGTGTGAGACACTCAATATATTAAATGCATGTGACTTGAGTGTGAGACACTCAAGTTATTATTGTTATTATACTATTGGTTTTATTTTAGTAGAGAGTGTAGAGACAACACTCTAACTCCTAATGCATGTGACTTGAGTGTATGACACTCAAGCCATAACTATTATCATATTGTTTTTATGTTAGTAGTTAGTGGAGTTTGTAGAGTGAACTTTGACATAACTCCATTTGCACAATTGAGGGCAATTTGATATTCTTACAAAAGAGAGAAAAGGCTAAAGAGTGTCTTCTTTCTTCTTCTTTCTTCTTCTTCTTCGAGTGTAGAGAATACCATTATACACAAGTGTTGTGTGCTTTCAAGCTTAGACCATTGTTGTACAAGAGTTGTATAAGTACTACACCATCATCCATTAGAGGTTGCTTACTTCTTCCATACATCCTAGCTTGGTGAAGTTCTTGCAAGCACTTTGGGTCAAGAGAAGAGGTTTGTGGCTAGAGTATCACCATCCTTGGAAGTATTCCTTGTCCAATCCGTGTGTATCAAGCTAGATGCTTCACATTTGGGGAGCTAAGAGCTTATAGATCAACCTCAACCAAAGCTTGTCGAGCGTGCTACTAGCTAGGAGTTTTGTAAGTGTTACTAAACCCTTAGCTACTAGGTCTTATGTTGTAAATGCATGACTTAGTTGATTGTTGATTTAATATTATCCTTAATGCATGTTTAGCTATGTAAGAGTGCATGTGATATGATCTATGAGCATGGAAGTGTTTTGTGTTTGATACAAATGTTGCATGTAATCAAATTTTTTAAATTCTACATTTTTAATTGCTACACTATCATACTTTCCTTCAAGTGGTATCAGAGACATCTATCACATGATTTACATACTAAAAATATTGATAATTACAAGTGTTATGATTATACATGTTGATATTTGCAAGAGTTGTGAATATGGTGATTATGCATGTTAATGGTTGTAAGAGCTATGATCATTTTATTCACTTGTGTGTTATTTTGTATTCTAAAATATGAATTATAAATATTGTGATTGAGTATTTGATTGGTTATAAGTCTTGTGGCCTTTGTTGCAAGCGTTGCAACTTAAAAATAGCATATTTCTGATGTTTTGCAGGGAGCACATGGCCATATCTCTAGCCATGTGCTAGTATGCCTAAAATGCACAATGTGAACACGGCCTGGGATATGGCTGTGTCCTAGGCCGTGTTCAGCTCTATTCCAATTTTTAAAAATGTTTAAAAGGCCTCCTTTTGTGCACAAAACACACTAGATGCATCTTGGATAACGTTGTACACATGTATGCATGTTATTCATGCAAGGATTAATCATGGACTTAGTTTACATCTTTAATTTGTAATAATAATTAATTTTATTATTATGGATATGTAATTAAATGTTAGTTGCATAGAATTAAGATGTAAATTATTTTCCTTGGTATGCCAAAGATTAAATGTAAGATTGAAGAGTTCAATTGAAGCCTTAGAGGCAAGGCCCATGATGATGGTGAATAAGGAGGCTCATGGAATGAAGGCTTTTTTTAGGCTAGGCCCACTTGTAATATTCTAACTGTTAGAATAGAATTAGAAAAGGCCCATGATCACTCCTTATTTGTGCATCCATCTTGCATGTTCAATATATAAATGTGATATGTATGTTGAAGAATATTATGTATATATGTGATATATATATGGATGAATGTATGTTGGCATGCAATGTATGTATGAGATATGTATATTGTAAAATCGTTAATGTGCAAAGTGAGATCTTAATTTAAATTGACCTAAAAATATTCCAACTTAATTTAGGTCTAGGTTCTCCATTGGAGTAATAACTTGCATGGTTTTGGGCTTATGTACATTGGCTATAGACACATAGGAGTGTACATAAGGCCGAAGAGATTCATGTAGTGTTATTGTGAAGCATGAGATGTTGTGGGTGTATGGATACACTATAGGCTAAGAATGGTAAATAGGCGTACCTGAGGTTTATAGTGTTCAAATCCATACACTTCACTGATCCAATGGTATGGACCTAACTAATAGCAAAGGCCAAGAATGGCAATGCGTACCTGAGGTCCGTAACAATAGGAGCCAGATTAATGGAACCTCACATGAGATGTGATGGATAAGAGTTATCCACTTAATGAGAACTAATATTCTAAGAATGGCAATGTGTACCTGAGTGATATTAATGGCCCATTAAGAACTCCATTACCCACTAGAAATCTATCCAATAAAGGATTTCCATTTCCTACTTAGAAGTGTAGGATTCACCAAGTTAGTGGGATCCCATTATGATTAAAGACCAAATCTAATGGTGATTACAATGACTATAACTAATTAATCTTGTTACCTTTTACATAAATTGATAATATGAGACCTTCAAACCCACTATCAATCATACTTGACAACAATAGGCTCACGGGCCCAAACTTCATAGACTAGCTAAGGAACCTAAAAGTTATTTTAGCTTCCAAAAAGTACTCTATGTGATAGAGCAAGGCCTACCCACATCCCTTTCTAAAAATGCTTCACAAGAGGAGCATGAAGTTCTTACTAAATGGAAGGATGACGATACGAAAACACGTTGTATTATGTGGGCTTCCATGACAACCGAAATCCATTAGCAACATGAGAAGTACATAAGTGCAAGGGAAATCCTATTACACCTACAAGAGTTATTTAGTGAGCATAGTAGGACTACTAGATATGAACTCCATGATTAGACTCATAGAGGAGCTAAAGAGTCTAGACTTCACAATGGACTTCCACCTCCAAGAGGATATGATCCTCCAATCCCTTCCCAAATCATTCGAGCAAACCATTGCAAATTTCCATATGAACAAGATCGAATACACTATTGCAGAGCTATTGAATATGCTCGTGATGGCCCAAAAGGCCATCCAAGGGAGCAAGGGGAAGGAGGTTGCATTTGTTGCCTCTTCTAGTAGGACTAAGAAGAAGGCCAATAAGAAAAAGAAGGGTAAGACAAGTGTTGTCAAGCCTACGGGTGGGATAGCTAAGAACAAGGGCAAGGCCACCGTGAGGGAGGACAAGGGTAAAGTAAAGTATTTCCACTGCCAAGGAGAGAGACATTAGAAGAGAAATTATCCCAAGTACCTTGAGTCCCTCAAGACTAAGGGAAAAGGCAAGGATAGAGAAGTTAAGACTTTCTCTAGTTTATTTACTTCTAAATATTCTAAGAGCTCATCTAATGCATGGTTATTGGATACTAGTGCTAGTTCTCACATTTGTTCATCCTTGCAGGATCTAGCAAATTAGAGAAGGTTGAGGCCAAATAAAGTAACATAAAATGGAGCAAGTGTTGTGGCCAAAGCTAAAGGATCTACTTAAATTGATTTGCTTGATCATATTTTATTATTGGATAATGTATTGTATGTACCTAATGCCTTTAAGAATATTATCTCTATCTCTAGTTTGACTAGTAGGGGTTATGAATTCCTTTTTGGTAGAGATGTCTATAAAATTTATTTTGGAAATGAATTGATTGGCATGGGTTATATGATATATGGTTTATATTATGTTTATAATATGTCTAATAACATTGATCCTCAATCTAATGTGAATGCAATGTTAATAGAAAGTACCTCTAATTCTAAATATCTATGGCACTTGAGATTATGTCATATTGCAGAGGATAGGATCATAAAGTTGGAAAGGATGGGAATCTTATACAATCTTGAATCCACATACAATCCAACTTGTGAGGCTTTACTTCAAGGCAAAATGACTAGATCACCATTTATTGGACAAATGGCAAGAGCAAATGATAAATTGGAAATCATACATAGTGATGTATGTGGGCCATTTAGGGAAATAGCTAAAGGTGGCTTCTTCTAATTCATTACCTTTATAGATGATCTATCAAGGTATAGGCACTTGTTTCTTATGAATAACAAGAGTGCATCCTTTTAAAATTTTAAGGAGTTCAAAGCCCAAGTAGAGAACTAAATCGGGAAGAGTATTAAAACTCTTCGATCGAATCGAGGAGGTGAATACTTAAGTACCGAGTTCATTAAGTTCTTTAGAGAACATGGTATTGTATCACAGCTCACACCACCTAGAACATCATAGTTGAATGGTGTATCCGAGAGGCGTATCCGTACCTTATTAGATATAGTATGTTCCATGATGAGCTACACCGATATTTTCATATCACTTTAGGGTTTCGCACTCCAAACGGCCTACCACATCCTTAATCATGTTCCATCTAAGTTCTTCTCTACCACACCATATGAGATATGGCATAGTAAGGTACCAAGTCTTAAACATGTTAAGATTTAGGGGTGCCCGACTTTTATCAAAAAGCTAAAATCGGACAAGTTGGATGAAAAATTGATTAAAGGGAGGTTTATTGGATATCCTAAAGATAATTTAGGGTATTGCTTTTTATCTTCCTACTGAAAAAGTTATTATTGTAAGCAGAGATGCTATATTCCTTGAGAAAGAGTTTCTTAAGGAAGGTGGCAAAGGAAGGAAGATAATGTTAAATGAGGAGTCATCTAAAGAAGCCCAATAAATTGATCAAATAGAAATTGATCAACCCAAAAAGCCTATTCCAATTGAGAATGTCATCACACCGACTCTTAAAAGAACTAGTAGGGTATCTTGTCCTTCAGAGAGATACGGTTTTCTCCATGATATGCAAGAGTTGCATGTTCATGAAGAAAGCATTCATGATGATGATCTTACTATATATGAAGAAGCTTTATGTGATAAAGATTCTTCAAAATGGCTTGAGGCAATGAGAACTGAGATGGATTTTATATGTGCTAACTAAGTCTGGACACTTGTTGATCCTCCTAAGGGTACTGTACCTGTTGGGTGTAAATAGATCTTCAAGAGAAAGATTGGTGCATATAGGAAGGTAGAGACCTTCAAGGCTAGGCTTCTAGGGAAAGGGTTTCGCCAAAGGCAAGGGGTTGACTATGAGGAGACCTTCTCACCGGTGGCCATGCTTAAATCCATTCAGATTCTTCTTGCCATAGCTGCACACTATGATTATGACGTTTGGAAAATGGATGTCAAAACTACCTTTCTTAATAGTTGTATTGAGGAAGATATTTTTATGGAGCAACTTAAGGGTTTTGAATCTGAGGAAAGCTCGAAAGTGTGCAAGCTTCATAGATCTATCTATGGTCTAAAGCAAGCTTCGAGGAGTTGGAACCATCATTTTGATGAGGCTATCTGTTCTTATGGTTTTATTAAGAACGAGGATGAGCCATATATTTACAAGAAGGTTAGTGGGAGCCAACTCACTTTTCTTGTCTTGTATGTTGATAACATACTTTTGATTGGGAATGACATCGGTATGATGACTTCTATGAAAGTATAGTTGTCTAAAACCTTCTCGATAAAAGACTTAGGAGAGGCTACCTATATTCTCGGGATTCGAGTCTATAGAGATAGATCAAAGAGAATAATAGGCTTATCTCAAAGTCTTTACTTGGAAAAGGTATTGAAGAGGTTCAACATGCTTGATTCCAAGAGAGGATTGTTACCATTTA
>CATIWO010132139.1:0-15512 GCA_949673435.1 Macaranga tanarius | reverse complement strand
CAAATCCAAACGTTTGAATTTTTTGGCAATTTTATCTCAATTTTAAAATTTTGATAAAATGTTTTAATTTAGCCAATTAATATTTATTTATTTAAAATTAAATAAAAATACAAACACAATAAAAAGAATTAAATTTACTATTAAGAAATTGTTAAATTCACGAATGATTTTTATAATAATTTTAAAAATTAAACACATTTTTAATGTAAAAATTATTACTCTTGTTAATTTAAAATTATTAATTATTTCATATGTATTTATTTGAAAGTAGTTAAAAATATCTAATTTTAAAATGAAAAGAAAATTTTTCTTATTTTACAACATGCACATATACGATTTTTAAAAATTTATTGAAATAATAGTTAATTATAAATTTAAATTTTATCATCTCTAAATTTAATTTTTCAATTATCATGTCAACACTTTTTAAAAAAATTTGATCAAATAATTTTAAATTAAAATATTTTTTGAAAAAATTAAAAATGGGATAAAACTGCCAAAGTTTCAAATGTTTGGATTTTTTATGCCAATAGACATTTGTTGATTTTATAATATAAAGGGTAAATTTGATATTTTATAGATAGCACATCATCATTCTATATTTGATTTTGACTAAAAAATTATTTGTGTTAAAATTGTCAAATATTTACTAAATCGAGACAGTATTGCAAAAATTAAAAGTTTAGGATTAAATTGCAAAAGATCATAAACGTTTGGATTTTTTATACCAATAGGCCAATTTTTTTTATTATACTTATAGTAAATAAGGAAATATTTGGAATTTATCTTAAAAAGTGAATCTTTTGCTCCTAATTTAAGCACAAAAGCTTAATGGAAAATAAAACAGAAAATTTAAATTCTAATAATTTATTAGGATTGACTTTATTCAACAATGAGCAAAAATAAGTGAACCAACTCCTAGAGCAATTTCATGTTAAAAGAATACTTATTGATTCACCATATGAGAGGCAAGTTTTTAGCAATTAAAGTAGGCATATTGGTGAATAAAATGTTAGATGTCATAGAAAAATGAGATAAATATCAAATATTTTATTATTGAGTCATTCTACAGTACAAACGGTTGTATCTATATAACTGAAATTAAGACCATTAGATTAAAATGTAATTAATTATAACCATTGATATATTTTATAGGTATTGATACACCAAGATAATGAATGGTTGTAATTAAATAAAAATTAATCTAACGGTTGGAATTCCATTTGTATAGATACAAATGTTTGCACCATAGCAAAAACCTTTATTATTTCCTATAAATGTATAGAAAATATAGACTTATTTATAAAATATCTTCAATTTTAGACTAAAATAGTTATTCAACACAATTTAAGGGTCAAAATTTTTTAAAAAAACACCATACTGAAATTAAAATAAAACTTTGTAACTAAAAAGATATAAATAGAAATTTTATGACAATTTGGAAAAAACAACTAAAGTTCGGTGACTAACTAAATGATTAACCCGAAATTGCAAATTTTAAAAAATAGTTAATTATGAAAATAAACTTAAGATTTATCATGGGACTTTCCTGTTTAAAAATTATTTAATATATAAATGAACCCGAGTATTAGTCAGTTTTTCACATTTTATATATTTTCTAAGTATATGGTTATATGTAGGGCCAAGCTGCCACAAGTTTTGAGCAATGTAGACCAGTAGTAAGTCACCCCAAGGATCTCTTTATGAATCATCTAAGAAGAAATTGGGCCACTTAACCCAATGATAAATTGATATTCCTATTTCTGAGGAATTCAAGGTGATTGAAAGTGACTCAAACTCCCAATGCACTTTGCAATTTATGGACATTTTGGATAAGAGGTCAAAGTGGCCACACGTTCACCCAATCAGAGTATCCATCATCCTATTGCACATCTTATTGTTATTTGTCCAATTCATGCTTTGCCTGAAAAGGCCAAAAACAGAACATTTTTTAAAAAAACTCCCACAACATTGAGTTGGCATTTGCCGGTTAAATTTATAATTTAAGCACTTCAAATAAACAACAATATATTGACATAAAAACTATTAAATTTACACATTTAAATATCAAATGATAATTAAATTTATTTTTAAAATTGTCTGACAACTATAAATTTCATCTATACTTATCTATCTAATTACATTTCTATTCTATATAAAATTAGAATTGCGAGAGAGAGAAAGAGACAAACATCTTTACATCGAAGTTTTTGTTAGAATTATATCAATGTGGTCATTTAGTAATTACAAATACAATGAAAATTTTAATTATTGAATATACAATTTCATTGTAATAAAAATGAGAGTTAATTCAATTTTAAAATAGAAAAAAAAAGTACAAATGATTGTGTATATCAAATACATTCTTATTTAAAAAAAAAAATACAATTGAGGTAGAAAAGAAATAAAAAAAATTATTTTCTTATAAAATTTATATGTGATTTAATTGGAGTAAGAAAAGATATTTGATTAGAATAAAAAAAAAAAAAAAGAAAAGAGTGAAATGAATTAAAATAAAATACAGTTATTCATATATTTTATATATAATTAGCCCATAAAAATAATTAGAATAAGAAATAATAATATAATATAATATAATAAGGTGTAGTAAAAATATATAAATAATATAAAAATAAAAATTTACAAGAACATTAAAATAATCCTTAATTTCATATTAATTAAAAATAGTATAAAATTTTTCGAAAATAAATTAGAAAATTTAATATAAAAATAGTCATACATACAAAATCTACTAATAACCAAACTAATACATAATATTATCAACTATTGATCTTCTAAATATATAAAAGATAGTGAATAGGTGTGTAATCAAGTTAGAAGCGGACTCATAAGCTATTTGAGATCGACTCAAAAAAATTGAAATCGATTCAGTTATTATCAAGTTGAGCTCGAACTCGAGCTATTCGAGTAGATTAATGAGTTGAATTGAAACTCTTTAATATTTGACTTGATAGGCTCATAAGTTTACTCGAATTTAATTGACTTTATGCATATTTATTACTTTATCTTTTTACTTTAATATAATTATAAAAATATTTTATCGAATAGACTCGAATTTAAACTTAAGTTGAACTTAAATATTGTCAGTATATACATTTTAAAATTTTAAAAGCTTATATAATTAATTGAATGAGCTGGAGAACAAAAATTATTGAAAATTCACCTACTGGTCCCCTTTCTTCTTTAGTGTTAAATTTTGGTCTTGAATATTTTGAGACTGCTCGGTTTCTACACGGCAGCAACAAATTAGGAGCGGCGCCGATTTAACATACACACTCATAATTTTGAATTATGAGAAACAACACAATATCAATTATCAAGTCAAATGGGGATAAAAATGTGATGTTACAAAATTGATAGGCTATTATCATTTTTTCAAAATCTATTTTCAAACCCTTAAACTTTCAAATATTATTATATTGATCCTTAAACTTTAATTGTTTGCATTACATTCTCATAATTTTGTTTTGCCTGCATTAAAGTTCTTTGAACATTTTTATTTTAAAACTTGAGCTTAAGATATTAAATTTCAAAATTTTATTTTTTTTATCATTTTAATCCAATTAATTAAAAATTTAAAAGTATGTTGTACACTCTCTGGTAAAGAATAGACTAATCAATTAAAATAAGTAGATCCTAAAAGATTAATTTTACAATCAAGTTTTTCAAGTTTTGAAAAAGAACTCTTTGTTATATTTATCCGTCAATCAAAATAAATTTTCATTAGTCAAATTTTAAAGTTTAATTTTTCAAAACTAATATATTCTTCACATTTAAATTAAAGAATAACATTTTTCAATTAGAACTTGTTTTATATTTTAAGTTCCATGATAATCATATAATCTGTTTAGATTATATTTCAAAAATAAAAATATTAATGGAAAGTAAATTTTTTTTTTATTTTTTAACATTTTACAATAGCAAAATCAATATTTAGAGAAATATGTTACTGCCCCTACATCTTTTGTAAAAATATCCAAACTTAGATAAGTATTTCTTAATAATTTTTGTTATGATTCAAATCCTACTGAGTCTAATAATTATTTGGAGTTTAACTCAAATTATAATATTGACAAAACTAATTACAACTTATCCAAATACAAAAAAAAAAGAATTGTTCTTCAATGATATATTTGTTAAAATTATATATTTTAAAAAATAAATATATAATTTACTTATTTTTTTAATTTTTATTATAAAAATAACTATTAATTTAAGAAAAGTATTATTTTTATCAATTTTTTTTAAATTTGTGATAATATTGATGAATTTATATAGTTATCAGAAAAATTAAAAAAAATAAATTAATTCATAATCAAAATATAGAAAATGTTATCTAATTAAAATAGCAAAAAAATATATATATTTTTGTAATTATAGTACTAAAATGTAAAAAATAATAATAATTTTAAAAATTGATTAAGGGAAAATTTTATTAATTAAAGTATAGGACTACAGGAGAGTCTTTTTAGAACTTATAAGAATTAATTGTAAAATAATTTGCTTTCAGAAGTTAACTATAAAAATAACAATTTTTGAAAATAAGACAATTGAACAACCAGCTTCAGATATTTCTTATCAATATTAACCAGTTTCTTAAAACATGCCAAAATATCCAAAATAAAAATTTGATATTACTGTTTTTAAAAACTTAATTTTTTGTTAAATTTTTAATATTCAAAATAAAATTTCTTCAAATAAAAATTACACTATTTTCTCCATATTTAATTGTTATTAAAATATTCTTCATCCATTGACAACAAACTAACAATTTTTTACTAATTTGAAATAAAAACAATTAAATATTCATCAAACCTCATTTATGTCATTGAAATCATTCTCATGCACAGTTAATGACTGAATCATCAATCCTGCAAACACCCAAGCAAATAAACTGAACTAAAACCAAATCATTGCAATACTTCTTTTTTTTTTTGAAGAAAAAATCATTGCAATACTAATTCAATAGTCTCAATTACTCAACACATAAATAAGGAGAAAAAATTATATTAACATACTTGATCTAAAATTGTCAAATAACACAAATCATTATGTAACAATTCGTCTTTTTGGTTATTTTTTTCAGTTATTTCATACTAGAATATCAAACAAATATATCCTTTACAATGTGCTGAACAAAGAGGAATTATAACAAGTAAAAAAAAAAAACTACTTGACAGGAACCAGCAATTTGCTGGACATCACAACAGAAATGAAGAATTGAACCCCAAGTAGAAGAGGGGGGGAAATTGGACCCAAGAGAAGAAAAAAAAAAAGTTCATTCTTTGTTGTATCACTACCAGAGATGCATGATACAGTAATTCTGCGTATACCCCGCAATTACAACTTAATCAAATTTCAAGAAAGAAAACCTATATCATAAAAACCTCAAACCTTACAGGGAACTCCTTGTGACTGCACTCTATGATAAATTCACCAAAACAGGCAAACCAATTAGCTCTAATCAACTTCTCATCATATATAAACTGCAACTTCTGGACAAGGAAAATGTACTAAACTCGCGTAATCAGATATACTTCACCTACAATGTAACCTCTTTGACATTCATATCACAAGAATCCTAAGCTGCAATTCCTGAAACATACAATATCGAAAGCATAGTAAATACCAGAACAATGGCAGCGCGCTAACTCCAACTAAAGTGTTAACTTCAAATAAGTTTCATGAATTTAATCAATAAAAAATTAACAACTTTTAGTTCAAACAATTTAATTTAGTTCATATGCTTCATAAAGATTCCCTCATTTGAAATTCTTCCATCCAATCACAAAGCATTAACCGAAGATTTCAAATTAGGGGCTCAATGAGTCTCTGTTGGTAACTTGTAAATCATAATCAGGCTGCATGTAGCATAGATTCCATTTTGAAGTTAAGTACTTATTGTTTGGTCCAGAGCCACATTCATTTAGCCCCTAATTTTCTACACTTCTAGAGAAATAAAAGAAAAGAAATCTAGCCCGCCAATGCACACCTAACATGCAGGAAAGGCAAATTCTCTTTCGAGTTTACATATGTCCCTAGAAAGGAGGAAAACTACAAACAAAAATCAAAAGATGAAAAATTTCCGAAGAATTTTGAAAAGAAAAAATTGAATTAAGGGTATATTAGCTAAAAATCATATGTTCAATTCTACATGCACTGCATGCATAACTACGCAGTTTAAAATAGTGGCAAAATATATATATATATATATATCTATATCTATAAGAGATGCAGTTTCATGTGTCATGCTCCAGCAACTGATAGTGCAGCAAGCAAAAGACTGCTAATTTGCTATATTTCAAACCAATTAAATAGTTAGAAAATGGAAATAAGCAAGCCAGTAATTACATGTACAGGTAACAGAGCTCAGAGTTGAGCATTTACTAGAATTGCCAAGAACTAGAAAAGAAACAAAGACGCCAGACTCAAATGGCCGTTCTTTCACAATCTTCACATGCACAAAATAACTCCATATACGATAACCATGTGGCATGTAAATTATATGACACCCTTGCCATAATATTGAATGTTAGGTAATTGATTCAAATGGAAAATGTAATGTGCGAAGCCAATGCTTGCATGTCTACACCTTCCTTTTTTATTTCATGAGGTGGGGGTTTAGTGTTATTAATTTTTCTCATCAAGAAAAGCTGAAAAAAAAAATACCAAAGAGAGGAGAAAATTACCTCTATTTGCTTGTCTATTGGCAACACTATAACCCCCAACGTAAACAGCAGGATTTTTAGTTACAGCATCTGAAGCTGCATCTCCAAGCCCAAAACCAAACGAGTCAGACCCCTCTAGATCTACAGGTGAAGAGCGCCAAGCAGAATCCCCATATAGTGAGACATTTTCATAAATGTCTGCATAAGATCTATCATAGCCATCATTTAATGCGGTATGTGATGAAACTGGCTCAACATTCCCGCTGTTTCTTCCATACCCTATCCCTCCTAGACCACCACTGAAACCTCCACTATTATAGCTAAGACCGACACTGCTAATGGCCGAGCCAGCACCTCCGCCTTGTCCAGAATTAGTTGAGGAACCCCAAAGTGCTCCAATACTTCCAAAGGAACCCATTCCTGAATTTCCAGTTCCTGATCCCACAAAGCTACTAGAGTTGTTGGAGCTAGAAGCATGATTAATGCCTCCATTGCCCCACAAAGTTTGAGCTGTCGAATTTAATACTGAACTATTTCCGCCATTGCCTCCATTATACCCAATAGGGCTATCATACCTGCTTGAATTTCCACTATACGAAGGACTCAGTCGCCCATAGCCAAGATTAGAACTAAGGTTCGAATTTCCCCCATAACTAGGACTCAACCCCTGCTCAAAATTTAGCCCCATTCCAAAACCAGAACCAAATGGAGAATAGTTACCTCGACCAACAGTAACAGGACTAAACCTACCATCCATTCTAACATTAAGCGCTCCAGTTGAATTTGGATTGTATCCCTGAGTGTAACTATTCAGGACGCTACCAACTCTATTTGGAACATAATTATACCCATTTAGTTGGCTCCGAGTTGGCCCTGGAGATAGTTCTTTTGGGACAGCCCGCTTGACCTCAACCATTTTACCATTGAGTTCATGAAAGGTTTTGTGCAGCACTTTATCCACCGCTTCTTCTGAATCATAAGTAATAAATCCAAAACCTCTTGGCCTTTGAGTATTGTGATCATACATAACAACAACATCTGTAATTGTCCCAAACTGATCAAAGTACTTCTTGAAGTCACTCTCTGTAACTGTAGATGCTAAACCTCCTACAAATATCTTCTTTGTACGAGCTGGACCAGGTGATCCATGTGTGCTGCTGCTATTGTTTCTACTGAGAATGTTTTGATCCTCCCTAGGAACTGCCTTCTTTGCCTCAACCTGAGAATACAAATAATAAGTCCATGCCATATTTCCATGTTTATAGACAATTAAGAATTGATCAAAGCCTATAATATGTTTAGCGATTACCAAACAAGAGAATAAAACCTTAAAACTCGGAGGCTGGATTTTAAAATATCAAATTGCGTCTCTTCAGCTTATTTCCCATGAATAAGGCTTAAGTTTACAAGAAAAGTAGATTAAGAGTTTCCTTATGTAATAAAGTAATCATTCATGTTGCATGTTCCCATATAGTTATAAAGGCTAAATTGAATCATTCAGTAGCTCAACAACTAATCAATTGAACCATGAAAATAGTGACCATGTGCTGCTTTAACTCTCAACAAACTACAAGATGTGGCCAGCATACCAAAATTAAAGTATCCAAATTACCATCTAATAGACATTCCCTAACTAGAAAACATCAAATTCCCTAACATCTTTTTCAATTGTGGCACCAGCAATTTTCCCATTAGCATCACTCTATTAAATGATACTAATTACTCTCCTTTTCATTGATAACTAACTGTGGCTCCCAATTGAATCGACTCTTAAGGAAGCCACACCTTATATCATCTAGCACGGCTTCTTTCCTATCCAACAAAATGTGTCGATTCTGTAATTGGGATTTTTGTTGAAATTATCGATTCTTTTTCCATTTACAGCTGCCAAATGCAATATTTGATACTGATGATCCAATATTTACTCCTGAATCTCAGGAATTGAAGTTGTGCTATCATCTGAAAGCTGATGGGAATAACTATGTTTTTTTCTTGTATACTTATTTGTCCAATAGGAACATGCAACCACTAAACACATCCACCAACAATACAAGAAAAAGAAAATGATGGATTTGGTTGTTAATAATTAGAATATCATCAATTATCCGTAGTTGTCATCCCATTTTATCCAACCAACAGTATTGTTATTCTTCAACTTCATTTTCCTGATGCACCTCTCTATATACGAAAAAAATGGAGTAGAAGCATAAACAGTGAAATAACAATGATCCAAATTCAAATTGTTGACAATTCAAATGTAAGAACTCACATTTCTACCATCTATCAGGTGTTTTTCCAGCACAACTCTCTCAGCAACAGCAGGGTCTGCAAAAACAACAAAACCAAAGCCACGGGCACGACCTGTAGCACGATCCTTCATAATCACAGCTTCCATGACTTCACCAAATGCCTGAAAATACTCCCTAAGACGTTCTTCATTTGTGTCCCATGAAATCCCACCGATGAATAACTTTCCAAGCTCCATTTCCATTTCTGTGCATAAATCACATCAACAAAAACCCCCCAACAAATGGAAAACAACAGCAAAAAAAACCATGAAACCACACATAACATCATAAATTAAACCATTCCTCGTTGTATACCAATCAAACATCAGATCTAAATTTTCAAACATAATTATATGCAACCACAACAATATACAGCCCAATATTAAGTAGCCTAAGATGATACAAACAATGTGTAACCCAACAATACATTGATAAAAACAATTAGATAGACAATATCATAATGCGGATTAAACAAAGACAAAGAAGATAAAAAAGCTACCTTGTCAAAAAGAAATAAAACAAAGCTTGAATATTTACAAAAATTTACGAAATGGGTAGTCTTGGATTCAATCCAGAATCATACATATAACCTCCAACCGATCAAAGAAGGATCAACCAACAAACCCAGATTCCTAAAAAAACAAGAACAAAAAAGATCAAACATCAATTATGAAATGAGCAAAAGATCCAATACCCAGAAGTTGAAATAACAAAAACAGATGATCAAAAAGGAAGGAAAGATGCTTTTTTGGATTAGAAAATAAAAATTACCAAAACAAAAAGAAGAATCTAAGATCTGAGAGGAGGCATAACAACAACAACAACAAGAAGAGAAGAGGGCGAGAGAGACCCTCTTTTTTTGCTCTCTCCCTCTCTGTCTGTCTATCTATCTATCTATCTATATGATGTGTGGGTTATTGTAATTACTTGCTTTCTGATACAATTTGGATTATATATTTATACCACCAAACAAAATGAATATTATTATTAAAGATTTTATATATCACAGAAAAGAAAAAAAAAAATGAAAGAGGAAATGGGTTTACAACAGCACCACCAACAACAAAATTGGCTTATATATATATATATATATATATATGATATGTATATATATAGGGATATAGAGAGAATATGAAAGAGAGGTTTGGCTATCCTCTCGTGTAAGAAAGTTACAAGAGAAAGATGGTGAAGATGGTGACTCTCCATGTTTTGTGTTTTCGTTTATTATTATTATTATTTTTTCCAACTCAAAATATTAATATTTTTTACTAATCTCGTAATAAAATAAATGATTTTTCTGTTTTTTTCCTGTTAATTTTCTTAAAGTTTTACAAAATCCAAATTAACTTATGTTGTCTATAGTTACTTTATTATTTTCAAAGTAAAATTTAATTTATTAATAATTGTCATTATATTTTATTTTGTTAATAATTACTATTAGATGATTTAATTCACTCTTATCCTGCGATAATAAAAATAAAATAAATATAAAGTAAATAAAAAATAAAATTACTTTAAAATTTCCTAACTTATAAAAAATAAAATTGTATTACTTGTTAAATAATAATAATAATAATAATAACAACAACGGAACACTTTTATCCACGTATTGGTAAAAATATACTCCTCCGTTCCATTCCAATTGTCGTTTTAGAATATAAAATTTGTTCCACTTCAAGTGATGTTTTGAGATTACCAATAAAAAATAAATGTTTATTTTCAACTTTACCCTTATATTGGTTTTAGAGAAAAGTATTAACTTCTAGTCTTTTTAAGATTAGAGTAGTTGTAATTAATAACTTTTAGTTTTTCTAAAAGAGGGTAATGTAGTTATTTGCACCTATAATTATGTCTATTTAATCGAATTCTTAATCTTTATGAAACAACCTTAAACGATAATTGGAATGGAACAGAGGAAGTAGTATTTATGTTTAAGATTTTTGTGGTGCCTTAGACTAATCGGTAATTTACTTTATGTCCAATAAAAATTTTACGATAATTTATTCAATAAATAAATTAGTCTAGATTTGCAATTTTTTGACAAATTATTAAACAAATAAGTGTCTTTATTAAGACCTTTATATTAAAATTTAATTTATTATAGCCATTGATATATTTTATAGGTATTGATACAGCAAGATAATCAATGGTTGTAATTAATTAAAAAATAATATAATGTTTTTAATTCCATTTGTATAGATACAAATATTTACACCGTAGCAAAAGCCTAAGAAAATTTAATCCTTTTGTTAACACTTTGTATTTCATACCTTTTAGATTAATTTTTTTTAAGAGTGGTTACTTAGCAATCTGATTTACTATTTTACGAACAAAACTACTATAAAAGAAAAAGCTTAAAATCCTATATTTGCACATTTAATTTTAAAAGCTTTATTATTATTGTTATTATTATTATTATTATTAGACTAAACTATAAATTAGTTATATAATTTTATACAGTTTAGTGATTTCAGATTTAATTAATAACATAGAACTTGTAAAAAAGCAATCTTAATATTCCTAATCTTCTATTAAAATTAATAATGAATAAATTTTTATTTTATACAAATTGCTATTGGATGATTACCATTGGATGATTAAATACATTTTCATCCAATGGTAATAAAAGTAAAGTATATAATACATATATATATGTATATAACATTTAAGACAATATGTATAAATTAATTAAGTAAATTGATTAACAGTTTATCATTACTATTTTTTATGAAATCTTTTTATTTTAATTATATTAATTCTTACAAGATGTTTTTATTAATTTATATAATTTTTAGTGAAAAACTTTTCTCACATGAATATATATATATATATATATATATATATATATATAACTGGACTTAAAAATTAAAAAATAATAAAGAAAATGCATGATTAGGATATTTTAGTTTTTGTTTTCAATATATATCAAATATTTCATTTGTTCGAATGTTAATAATATATTTCTACTTAGGGTAAAATATTATGGGGTATTTGTACCTTTTTTTTGCCAATATACCAACTAATTTTGGTCTCCAATTGCCACATAGATAGGCTATAATTGTATTATCAAACAGAAATGATGTCGCTAAGGAAAGAGGCCTATATTACTGATTTTTGTAATGTTAAGGGTGTATTTGAACTTTGAAAAATATTTAGGGCATATTTTCACTTAAGGTAAAATATTAGTTGTGATTAAGCCAATACTGTAGGGTGTATTTGAACCCTGAAAAATATTTAGGGCATATTTGCACGGAGGACCAATCACAAGATCGCGAGCTAAGAGGATGAAAGATGATGCTAAATAACTTATGCAAAGGAGTCTCGAGTCTATGGAACAAAAAGGAGATGATTTGGTGGAAACTAAGTTAATCAATTTGTTTAGTTGTGATCAAGCTGATACACGCCCATGTGTGTTTATACAGTCGTATTGAATATTCGTAAAAACATCCAGAGGTGTACATGGGTATCTACACACTCGTGTTTTAAATCGTGTTCAAAGACACGTCCGTGCTTATGTCCGAAGCGTCATTCAGTAGTTGATACGGCCAGAGACACGCCCGTGTATAAAGCCATGTTGCATGCTGGGTTCTGATGCGCCACCGAAACATGCTAGTAGAAGAAGCCGTATGCCAAGCCGTGTTGGAGTCTGTCGATTTGCTAAAATTCTCGGAGATCATACACGCTCGTGTAGCCTTCAGATACGCCCGTGTCTCAGTGACTAGTTTTTATTTAATTAGGATTTTCTTTATATTTTCTTTACTAATTAGAATTTATGTTTAATTAGGAATATAATTGTTTATTCCTAAAGAGTTGTTTTCTTTTAGAATTAGTTTAGTTTTAGGATTACAAGTCTATAAATACTTGTATCAACATTATTATTTTCATAAGTTGATTGATATTATTCAAATTCTTAATTGAATTTTTTTAAGTTCTTACGAAAGCTATTTTCTGAATTTGCTTTGAGCGTTTTGTAATTCAAACCTTGGTAATTAGAGGTGCTAGTTGTTAGATAACTAGTGTTGCTAATTCCCTTTAGTTTATGCTAAATAAATCTTTGGGCAACGGTTCCAATAGATTGTTACAAATCCTAGTTGTTAGATAACTAGCGAGTTGTATCAGTTTGGTATCAGAGCTTTGGCTCTAATATAAGCTACGTATCCCTTGCGTAATATTTGTGCATTGATAAAAAAATTATTATCAAAGTTCATCGGCATCAAAATTTGCATCAAGCAATTCGGCTACAATAAAATTAAAGAAGTCGCATCAACCATCACCCGTTGCATCAACAAAATTCGTGAGTAAGCATTCTACCCCTTGAAAATATATCCTAATTGTATACCTTTGATTTATTTTCTTTGTCTACCTACCCTACATCTTTAACCCCTTCTTTCTACTCGTTAATCATCCAAATTACACCAAAATCCGTGCATAAATAGACTCCAAAATTCAGACATACCTGAAATCACCCAAAATAGTCTCATACTTATATCTTTTAGTTTTTTTTCACTAATAGCTTTGATTATCTAGTTTGATTTATAATTCTCTCAGAGTAGTAAGAGTTTAGCTCAATTAAGAACTTGAAAGAAAATTCTTTATGTGTGCATAATTATGAGTGCATTTGAGAGTTTATAATTAATTGAGAAAAACACATTAGGGAGTATTAGAATAGGAACTTTTCTTTTCATTTTTTTTTCAAATTTACATCATGGATACAAAGGAGAAGCTTACATTGGATGTAATACAAGTAATGTTGTAAAAGATGTTAGCTCAACAAGAAGATATGAGGAGTGACAATCAAAAGGTCCATAAATGTTTGGAAAGGTTGGAGATAGGTACCCCTATCCGAGTAAAGGAGACCCAACGTATTCTCTTCAATGATCTAGAAGAGAAGGTAGCTGAAGAGGGATCGACGTATACTAACAAAGACAAGACTAAATATGGAAATTTAGAATCAATCAAGATGAAGATTCAGGCCTTCCAAGGGAAGAGTGATCCAGAGGCATACTTAGAATGGGAAAAGAAAGTTGAACGGGTGTTCGAGTGATATAATTATACCAAAGAGAAAAAGGTAAAATTGGTTGTCGTGGAGTACACTAACTATGCTAGTGTGTGGTGGGATCAATTTACCTATATTAGGTGTAGAAGTAGAGAAGGACCGATTATCTCATGGTTTGAGATGAAAACTATAATAAGGAAGAGATTTGTACCTCAATACTATTATAGAGAGGTGTATAACATGTTACAAAGGTTGAACCAAGGCTCTAGGAGTGTTGAAAAGTATTTCCAAGAGATGGAGATGGTCATGATTCGAGTTAACATTGAGGAGGATAAAGACGCTACCATTGCACATTTTCTATTAGGTTTGAATCATGAAATTGCTAATCTTATTGAATTAAGAGAAATGTGCTAGCACACCAGCATAGTTTTGGGGTGTTCTACTCATGTGGATACTGGTAGAGGATGTTGCTCTTTAGTTGCATCTGTATTCCGATAGAAGATAATAAAAGGCTCGAAGTAGGGTGTCACCGGAGTGAACCTCCTCTCTTCCTTCCTATAATCTTACCGTTGAACACGTCTTGATAAGATTAGACTCAGTTTTAATTGATTTAATAGAACTACTTGGATCTTGGTGGGGGTTTTTAGGGCCAAAATTTTTATTTTTTCGCTACGTGATTGTGACCCGGAACCCAATAGTGGTATCAAAGCCGCTTGTAGTTCGATTAAGTTAATTTTGACTCTATGTATATATATATGATATGTATATGATCTATGTTACATGATTTGAAAAGGAGTTTTCAAAATCTTATATAAACTATTTTGATTTTGGCAATTTAATCGATTTATATGGAAACAGATTAAAGATATTAATTTGATTAATATAAGTTTAACAATAGAACCTGATTAAGTGTTAGTCATTGGGGTTAAATTGGTTTAACATAATCACTGTTAAATTAGGGTTTTTGGTGGAATTGGTAGCAACAGGTCACACACGGCCATGCAAAAAGTCTGCATGGCCTTACCTGTGTGCATTCTATCCACTACAGGTTATGCATGGCCATACAGAAAAGTCACACGACCATGCCTGCGAGCAATCTAATTTGCATCAGGTGTTACACGGCCATGCAGAAAGTCTGTATGGTCATGTCTGAAAGCATGATTATTCATGCTTGGAGGCACACGACCATGCAGAAACGTCGCACGGCCATGCATGTTCTTTACTTATTTAAATGTTAAACATTTTTTATTTTTGGTTGTAACTCATTGAATGAGTTAAGGTAAATCATTTACCTTTGGGGGTGCTGCTGCTGCCCCCGGACACCGCTAGGAGCCCTGCCCCTTGACCCTAAATGGATTCGCCTCATAAATCAATTTGGAAATAAATTCTTAATATGTTTTATGGATATTGCATGGTGCTAGGCATGGCCTATACAATGATATTTTCTTTATTTATGTGATATGCATGTGATACTATACATATGATAATATGTTTGTAATGCTATGCATAATGTTGTGTATGAGTTGATGTGCATATGAT
>CATIWO010132133.1:0-12272 GCA_949673435.1 Macaranga tanarius | reverse complement strand
AAGGTCATTTCTGGTTTTCAAACCTTTATGATTAGTGCACCCTTTCATACGTGTCCAAGTATCATGTTTTATAAGCTCAAAAAAAAAAGTATCATTTTTTATTTTGTTAAAAAAATCATGTTTTATAATTGTACTTTTTTTAAAAAAATTATGCTTATAATTATATTTATTTTTTAATGTATTAACTAATTTGAATTAATAAAACATTGTAATTCCCTCTTTAAAAAATATCAGGTCTTAAATGATGATGAACTTTCTCAACTAATAGCTCATGTGTTGAAAATTTATTCTAAAATTATACATTTTAAAAAAATAAAATATAAATATGAAAAAAATTATATTTTGTTTTAAGTTATACAAATAGATTATATTAATTATATTTACACAATAAAACTATCATAGTAAATGAATAATTTAAATAACACTATATGTAGAGATTTGTAATCCAAAATCTTTTAATTGATTTCTAATGTTCAATCGTAAAAAAAAAAAAAAAAAAAAAAACCGAGAGAAAAAAACTCATATAGTATATAAGAATAGTTATCTAAGAATAATAATTAAAATGGAACATTTTTCTTACATATTAGAACATATTTTCAAATTAATCAGGCCCCAGTAAAATTATGGTATCCAATTTGTAAAGTTATTTTTCTTCTATCATCGATCACTGAACTGCCTATACTTCCATCAACTGCACAGTCCTGAAATTAAAGGTAAAGTGGACACTAAGGTGGTGTTTGATAAAACTGAAAATTAAATGTTGAATATAATAAATATTAAATTTTTTAAATACTGAATTAAATAAATATGTTTGATAACTGTAAGTGCTGAAAATCATAAAAGTGATTAATTTTACCTATTTAATTTTGTGATATTAACAAGTGAATAACAATTTTTAAACAATAAGGATACAATAGTCAATCTAATAAAAAAAAAATTAAAACCTAACAACTTAATGTGTTCAGTAGATAATTTAAATCAAAAGTTTTAACTTATTATTTTAAGTACTTTTTAACTTAATTAAATAATTTAAGTTGGACCCATTTTGGCTATCAAACCAGCTTAAAATAATTAAGTGCTGAATATATTAATTTTCAGTATTAAGTGGTGTTATCAAACACCCTTTAACATATAGCTTTATATTTACAATCTTCCACGTAAAAGGCTTAATTTTATCACCACTTGATTCACTCCTACTCCCACAACAAATTTTGTTAAAAAAAATGTATATTTTACCATCAAGAGGTGTATTTTAGCTAAGGATGACGCGACAGAAAAATAGGGGCCAGTTTACTTTTTTGCCCCCAAAGTTTTTAGGGGAGGGATTTTTTTTTTGTAAGCAGGGGTAAAATAGTAATTGACGCGCGGAGAGACAACACTGTAACTGTCTCTCCGCGCGTCATGAATTATTATCCTTTAGCTAATTTTATTCTTGAAATCATATCTCTAAGTAAGGCCTCAAAACAGTGAGACTCATTCACATTTTCAATAGTTCAGTAAACTTCATGGGAGTGGAATGTCATGTAATTTGAAGGAAAGAGAAATATTCAACTAAGGATCTAGCCTCAAAATCCAAATCCTATAATAATCCTTCAAAAATTTAGAGACTATGAGATAGGGTAAGATCATGAAATCCTGAAGATAAGGAATAAGACCCCAGTCAGATATTTTCCGTACTTAAGTGTGTACACTAGATAACCCACAAACACACACCCAACAAAATCAGAAAAAAACTACAGTTCTTCTGCTTATATTATTGGATTGCGATGGGAAAAATCTATTGCTGTGCTACAGTGCTAGTACATGAACAACACACGTTCAACTCTGAAAGCCAACTGAAAGAGAGGCTAAAAAATGAGTATAAATCACTTGCCCATACCCCACGGTCCACTCCACCACTACACAAACTCTATAACACTGCCACCATATATATGCATGTAGTCGTGAAAGAAGGAAACCTTGTGCACCAACCTTCTATTATTAATCGTCTGATAATTACAGCTAGCCAAGCCATTGTCATTTCTGATGATAGAAGCTTTTAGGCCTGTTTTTTCCCCTTCATATATGTTTTCTTTTTGCGAGACTCTTATCTATTTCGGATAATTACATTACATACCAGTCTTTTAGATTTATGATATATATTGCAAGTATTTTATATTTAACCCAGAAAAATGAAATATATATTTATATATTATGAATTTGATGGTCAAATATTATAATATGTTTCGGAATAGATAAAAACTTTTATTTCAGTCATGAATATTAGCTTATTATGTATTTCAAATTATTAAACCATATGAGAACTTTAGTTCTTGCTCAATTTATATATGACCCGGAAAAATTCACAAGCTGCTTGTTAAATCATTGGATGTGCTTTTTTTTTTTTCTTGCATCCTTGTTTTTTTCCTGGAATCAACGAATTAACAAAAATTGTCGAGACAGGATTTTACATATAAGATGTGCTTTAGTTGGGTCGTATTGGTTGAGTAGTCATATCTTCTTGTAAATTATGATTGTACCTAAAATGGAAGGCTATTATTAACTGCATTATTAATAAGTGTATTTGAGAATCCAATAGGTTCTGAATACTATGATTCACATAGAAAAAATTAAATATAGAAAATTATATAGTTTTTTTTTTTTCCAAATTATGACTTTTTTTTGAACCACTGTAACTTTTGATAATTTGAAAAAAGTAAAATCTAAAAACTATATATTTTGAAAAAGTTATGCCAACCACAAGATTTTATTTTAAAGATTCTATGCCAATCTATACCTTAAAAAGTGCATTTGTATATCAACAAAGCATTAGCAAGGAGCTTTTTATTTTCCTTCTCTTTTTCAAAAGCTTTGGGGCTAATTGAATAATTTTACAGTGATGCAGTTGCGTTTGTGGTTGCCTTTTTTTTTTTTTTTTTTTTTTTTAACATAATGAATGTAACATTCATTTAAAAGAGAGCATACATTGTCATATTGGAACCAGTTATATGTCAGCAGCATGAACTTTGTTTCCAATGTCGCTTGCTACAGATTGCAGAATCAGAGCTATCGAATTAACTAAAAAATCACAATCATCTTAGAGATCCTCATCTAGAGGATCACAAAAGTCAATTAACATGACTTTGGATAGAAGATGATTTACTACAGCTAGAAGCAACAAAAAACTAAAAAAACATAACTAATATTCTCTACTTCTAGGGATAAAAGAAACATAACTAATAGTTACAAACAGACTAAATGAAAAGTCTTTTAGTCCCTAGCCAACATATGACCAAGAACTGGACCCGGACCTTTTTGCCCACCCTTCCTCATTATCTTCCTCATAAACTGCTTCACTTCTAGGTTGTAGACTAAAGCTAAGCCGTCTGCTTCACTTTGGATGGGTTCAAGCTCTGAATATGGGTTCTGCTTCCACTATGAGAAAATTGAAGACTGGAATGGCTAGATCCAAATCTTCAAGATCGCATCAGTACGAGAGAATATTATAAAGAAAAAGTTTTATTGATATGTAGTAATACTATAAAGAAAAAGTTTTTGATGTTTTTTTTTTTTGCCAAAAAGAAACATTAGAAAACGAAAAAGGAGACTACTGAACAGTATAAGAGGCTATTTGGCTATGTCTGCTGTCAGAGCTATAGTACCAAAAAAATATGGTTGAGTTTTTACATGCTTCTCAGATTACTATTTTTTGTTGTTGCTTTTGATACGTGCCATATAAAGAAACAAAATTTTATATATGGTATGAATTTAATATTTAATTAATTAATAATTTTTCAATTAATATTTTTAACTCGTCTCAATTTGAGACTAATATATTAAATTAATAATTCACTAAATCTATAAAACAATATTATACAAAATTTTAAAGAGTTTTCTAATACATAAATTAATGATTTTTTAATATATAAACAAATAGACATAATTATGAACCTGTACTTTTAATTTTGTCAAATTAATACATCAACTTGTCTATAACTTATTATATAAATATCTATACTTGTATAAATTTATCAATTTACCCATATACTTGCATGAATTTGCTACTTTACCACTATGTGTGTGTTACCATGTCATTGCACATATTTTACAAATAGAGTAACATGTTTATATAATAGGTTATAGATAAGTTTAAGTGCTAATTTGACAAAAAAAAAAAAAAAAAGGAGATAAAATGATAAAATTTTATAAATACAAATGACTGTGAACATAATATGCCAAATAAATATATACAAAATAAAATTTACCACGAATTGCACTAGCCATTGAAATGTATTAACAAATAATTTTTAAAAGCTCATTTACGTTTCTTTTAATATATGTACTTCACCAATAATTTGAGAAATTCATTTTGATGCATTCTCGATCACAAGCTTACAACATTTTATACATATGTCCATCCAATTAGTAAAAGATTTTATTGATCTTTACTAATCCCAATTTTTTTATAAAAAATTCCCAAAAATAATTTTAGTACAATAATTTGGAGAAAGAATGGTATTTTCTATCTTGAACTTAGGCCAAAATTACTTTGTTGAACGCAGAGGAAGATGAAAAGGAGCAGACAAGGTGAGGCCTGGCATTGATGCAAAAGGGACCGATATATGCATAACGGAGTACGGTGACAGGCCTTATAATTAATATGCAATTAATTAAAAGCGAATCATATATATATTTTTTAATTAATTCGTATACATGTCATGTGGGTGTGTGGTCCTTCTCATTTGTTTGCAAGTTAGCTGCTACTGCCTATTGTCATGATGGTGTAATGGTCCCTCATTTTCACCCTTCTTCTTGTGTTAAACAGAAGTCTCATATATGTGTATGTCATATCAATTTCATATCATGTTTCAGCCAAAATTCTCACAATACACAATGGTATTTCACATTCTTCTACCCCACCTACACCTACTATATACTACTACAATACCTTGCATACATGTAAAAAACTCACAAAAAAATTCAAAGTATAGTGAAAGATATTGGTTTTGGCTGTGTATATGTATACCGGATCTAGACTTGTTTAATAGTTGAACTGAAATTTTTGAACTTCAACTTACATTTTTTGTAAAATTGAACTTAAATGGAGTGATTGTTGATCAAATCTTACAAAAATATAAACTCTATATTTATCTATAATTACATGCTTTAATTAAAATTGAATTAGCTTAATAGGGTAATTTTGTTTGTTTAAATCATATTTGTAACAAACTAATTAATCTAACTAGATTTTGATTTTTGAATTGTCACATCTAAAATCAAGTAGAAAATTAACAAAATTTTACAGCGTTCACAGCATATACAACATACGACTCTCTCCCCATTTCCAAAGTTTTTATCAAAACTTGTCATAGCCATCGTTTCTCATGCCAATCTCCATTCATACATCCATCCCACCGTTTCACAACATTCACAAACTATATGGCTTCATCAAGTTTCTCTCTAACTCAAAGCCGATCATATCCAACCAATAGCGAAACAAATCCCACAGACCAAGTCATAACCTTAGCACTCACCGATGGTGAATCAGTAACAGAAGAGTCTGCAACCCTAAGGATAGCCGGTAAGATATTGACAAGCAGAATATATACTGCAAATGCTCTCCAAAGCATTTTGACTCAGGTATGGTCCTTTGCTTCATCATTCAAAGTTCAAGAGACTTCCTTATCAAACACCTTTCTCTTCACTTTTTTGGACTATCAAGATCAGAAAAGAGTTCAAGAAGGTGGTCCTTGGTCTATCCACCGAAATCTGATGGTGATTCAGGAATGGAACCCACAACAAACCATTAATGATCTAGATTTTTCAATGGAAAGAATTTGGGTTCAAGTCTCGGGGTTGCCATTAGTTTAAGTTACAATGGATAATGCTGCAGCTATAGCAGGCTCGATGTTTGATGGATTGGTCTCAACCAATCCCTCATTAAAGACTAACTCAGCCTGGGAACCAATTATACGCATTCGAGTGCGGGTAAATTTGAACAATCCATTACCCAAGGGTTTTATGAATAATAGAGGAGCAAAAAACCAGTGGGTGCATTTTAAATACAAAAATTTTCCCATGTTGTGTTATCTGTGTGGTCATATTTATCATGGCACCAAGGATTGAAACAGATTCAAAACCCAAAAGGAAATTAATGAGTAGGTGCCAAGTAATAGAGCATATGGTCCGTAGTTTCGAGCATTACCACCTCGGATCATCCTCACCAACAGCCAAAATATGCAACACCAAACTCAGGCTCCTAAGGAAATTACTGACCAGTTAACAAAGATGAGAGTCAACACCACGCTAGGCAATGCGTGTGAAGTTAGGCATCTGCCATGGAAAGTTCAAGACAATGCCCACTTGAGTGCTGGAGAAGAAATAGGCGCGGTTAGTTAGAGAGCCACCATTGCATTGCAAGTGACAGAATATGATTGCTTTCCTGTCACAGCAGATCATAAGTTACCAACCCACACCTCATCTTAAGACTATGTAAATGGGCCTCCATCCAAAAGGAAGCTCACAGAGGTCTTGTACCATAAAACAAAGCCCATTGCTGCAGGCTTGCTATCACCAATTCAGTCCAACGATCTACTGACAAATATCCAAGCTGAATAGGCTCAACTTATTGAAGAGCAGGTGGAATTTAGGCCAGACATAAGTGTCACACTTTCAAGAGAGGCTCTTTATGGAAATCCAGAAGATGCAAAGGCAATGGAGAAACATCCACCAACCAGGAAATCCCGGAAATTTAAATTGAGGGAATTAGAGAGAATGAACTAAGATGCTTAATAGGGAGAACCACTCACTGCAACAATCGAGAAAGGAAAAGCTAAGGAAGTGTCTGAGGATTCAGACTTAGACACATTTTTATATTGATTAGAGCTGCCTAAATGCCTCTTTTTATTTTTTTGCTTTTTGGTTTGAGTTAATTAAGTTACTTTTTCTTGCTGAAGAAGTAACATTCTTAACTTGATCTCTGATCTCCTTTCCTGGGTATTTTAGGAAGGAGCATAGCTAGTCTAGTTTAGCTTTGGTATAGTTTTTGGTTTTCTTAATCTGCTTCCTTCAATGGTCATGGCTTGTCATTCATCTTCGTGCCAGTGAATGAAATTAGTCGTGGCTGTAAGTGATTTCCTACTTGGAAATCCCTATGCTGGGGGGATTTATTGTGGCCAGGTTGTTATGTTTTGCTTGACTTGTTTCGTTTACAGGATTCTCTACTTTGGTAATAGTTATGTCTAAATTTGACGTTGTTTTCTTTCCTTTTAGAATACAATAGTTTATTGGCCAAAAAAAAAAGTAAAAAATGATTGACATTGATTAGTGTAAAAAAAAAATTAAAGAGAAAATGCCTTATTAGAGAAACTAATAAAAAGTATGGGTTTTCCTGTCCTTGTGAAATACAGGAAAAAACAAAATAAGATGATTTATTATGTTGTATATCTAAAAGACAATAACGACAAATGTGGACATATATTGTTGGCTGGCTCTGGCAAAGTTTCTCAGCTTTTTATGTGTTCTCGTGTGACCATAATTTCATGAAGTGAAATGATGGTTAAAAATATTTATAGCAATTATATGTATATATTTTCTGAATCCTTCAAAAGTTTTAATTTAAAAAAAAAAACATGAGAAATAAATGACGGAACAAATTGAGGAAGAAGTGTTTTCTTGAAACTTATATTCTTTTCTCTAGGTTTTTTTAATTATTAATAAAGGGATAAATGACTTAATTGATGGATTGTAGAAGAGATAACTTATAGTAACTTATTTTGAAAAAATAAAATATAATATTTTATAAATTAATAATCAGATTAAACTTTATATCTTATAATATTCTTAAAGTAAAATATAATTATTGTCAATCAGGGTGGTTTGATTAATATTCTCATTTGGAAAATTGTGAAAGTTTCAAGTTCGAATCTTACAGCCACTATCCACCAATATTGGAGATGGGATCGATCGTTCATCTCAAAAGCTGAATGTCAACATCTTTTCCTATTTGGGTTATTCATAGGAACGATTATTAGAACACTTACTCACCAGCTCTTTTCACTGATTTTCATTCATAGGCTCATAGGATTTGAGGGGCCACAGAGAAGAGCAAGAGATTAGGAAAATGATTAGATGTAATAATCTTTGACTTTGAGCCTGAATTTATTTGGAGTTTTGCTATTATTATTGTTTGTTTGGGCCTTTTCTCTTTTTGTTGGTGCATCGGAAATTTAAAATACTGGGAAGGGAGAGGGAGGGTGTACTATGGCCAAGCCTCAAGGGCTTTGGGCCTCTTCTTTAATACATGCTGGTTTTATTTTGCAGTCAGTCCAATAGCAGGTTCAATAAGCTATGTTCAAGATCAAATTCAACCCAAGTAGTGCATCAACCTCCGCCTTCAAATAAATGCTACTTTTAGTTTGAACAATAAATAAATAAATAAATGGTATCCCAATGATAACCATGATTGATGATTATTGACATTGAAAGATGCATTTGCTTTGAAATGGTCCAATTGACTCTTGTTTGTTATTAAAACAATTGCATTTGTTGATCAAACACTTAAATATCTAACGCAAGCTTGGAAGATTTTATAACATCAACATCATTTTAATTATCACTTTGATAAAGTACTGATTATTTTCAAAATATTATTAATATCTAAGCACATAAATTGGACGCCAACCATTAATTTAAATCAGAAGAGGTTTTTTTTTATATTTTACTTGTGATACGAGACCAATATCATATTGATAGAAAAAAATTATATTAATTATTAACAGTTAGTATTTTAAAATTCATTTTTAGAAGCCACTACCATTAAGTGGATCTCATAAAATTAAATATGAAAAAAAATTATTGAATCCATAACATCTCTCTTACAAGTGCAAAAACTCTTGCTTCTTAAGTTAGACATTGAATTTCTTAAAAAAAATAAAAGGCAACTAATTAACTGAATAAATTAACTTAATATTTCATGTATGAAAATAAACATATAATAGTATATGTTATTATATATTGTGAAATATAAGAAAATAATTATCATTTTTATTATCATATTTATTTTTTTTACTCAATAATTAGACATTTATTGCAGCCAATTAATTAATGCACATTAATTCAACTTAATCATGTAATTAATTTTATCGCAAATACAATTGCAAACTTGATTAATCATACATGAAGCTATCCATATAAATAAAATGAAAAGAAGAAATTAACATATACATAAACATATGAAAATCTTTGCAACAGCAAACATCACTTTCTTCTTGATGTTGCCACTTGCCACTTGCCACTGAGAGCCATCATTTCCATGCAATTGCTACCAACTATATATTCTATGATTATATGGTTATCTTTGATGGGTTTAAATTTTATATTTTACCCATCATAAAATATGTTGTCTCTAGCATGTGCATAAATTAATTCTATGTAAATTAACTTATTTTATTTATAACATGATTGCCATGATATAAGAACTTTGCGTGGTATCCAAACAAATAGGCTAAAGATTAGGTGATTAAAATGTCACAAATCTTTTTATAAATAACGTATACCACATAGAGAGAGAGGATGGGAGGAGAAGAAGAAAGCTAAACTATTTTTTCCACATACATTCTCCTTTTGATGACCATTATCAACTTGATTTTTTCTAATACATTAATGTTAATACATATATATATATATATATAACTCACTTAAAAAGAAAAAAGTAATTAATGAGGTCTAATTTTGTCATTGATATGTATATTTTTTGAACATTTACTATTGTTTAAATTAATTGCAAATTTATATCATAATAATCTGATTGGTATTTCTATTTATAAAAATTTTAAAAATTATGAATTTAAATTTTTATGTTCACCAACATAAAAATTTATAAAACAAGAATAAAGAAGTAGTTATGTTATATTATATAAGCCACAATTCATTGCATTTCCATAGATAAGAAAAATAATAATTAATGTATATATATATTTCAATTTATTGAAGTTATATATGGCAGTCAATCTCTTGAAGGAAAAGGAATTGTAACAACTCAGCATGTACCTAAATTTGGACCTTCTTGCGATTTCCCTGTTGGTTAATTTATTCAAATCTACCTCAACTATACATCTTTGAGTAACAAGATTATTATCATGTAATTATAGTTGTTATGTAGTGGAATTTTTTTTTATATCAAACCATATTGTCAATTGAAACTACAATTTTTTCAAATGGTATAATCATGATCAATTGAAGCTACTACTTTATCCATTCTTTGGTAACAGAATTTACAAATGTATATTCTTGTTAATAAGAGACCTGCTGCTGCTGACGAGTTAGGCTCATTTTGGAACAGATTTGACTACTTCTTAGGCACAACTCCCTGAAGTTCTGCCTTCAAAGCAGCCTGAGCTTGACTCATCATATCCATCCTTTCAACAAAACTCACTTAAAAGATTAAGCAAATTTTAACTATTACCATACACTCTCACGTCCATTGTACGTAGAAAATATAGATAAGAATCCAAATTATTTATTTTCATTCCAGATATTATAATTATAGTGAATATGATTATGCATACATACTTTCTATTCATAGAGATTTACTCCGTTAAAATTTATAAATTGTATAATAGGATATGTAATTTTTTTTCCTCTTATGATTATTTATCATAAACTGATATATACATATACAAGAAACTCCCAGCTAAAACAACACCAAATGTGTGTGAAGTGCTTTCATGGCTCCTCTCAAACTTCCATATATATACTGCTTTTTAAACTTTTCGTTTGTTTAAAAAAAACGCTAAAGGTTCAAATTAGACCCAATATTTTATCCTAAATTGAAACTTTTGCTTTTTAAATTTGGCCAAATTGGACCTTTTGTGAATAAATTAAATCCTATAACTTTTTTTAGTACAATTGAGTCCTATAAATTAAAAGAAAATTAATTTTAGATAATTAACAAATAAAATTGCTAATTTTTTTTAAATGTATTTACAACCTAATTATAAAATTAGGGCAAAACATTGTCTAATTTGAACATTTGGCCATTAAAAAAAATAGCTATTTTAATTTAAGATTTTATTAATTTTTAGTAGGAGAACATTTCATATCATATCAGAAAATCTCATATTCAAATTTTTACGAGTCAATAAATCCATATCAAAACACAAACTGCGAATAACTATGTATTTAAAGTGATGTTAGAACATATATATTGTGGTTATATTATTAAAAAAAATTATTTTTTATTATTTATTTTTTAAATGATTTCGTATATTAAAATTTTATTTATTAAAATCAAAATTTTCCACTTTTCAATCGCATTTAAGTATAAAACACCAACCAATCACATTAAATAATGGTTATATATATAAACACACACTATATCTCAAAATAATTATATAATAATGAAATAAAATATTACTCTTTTAATTTTGAATTTACTGAAAAAAAAAAAGAAAAAGAAAGTAATCTATACTCGCCACAACTTGATACCATATGGGCCACATGGATGCACTGACGAATTTTTACTTAATTAATTGACCTTTGATTTATGTTTGAATCGAAGACTTCACTGTTGCTTCTGTATTTTTTTTAGGGAAAAGATAAAAAAATAAATAAATAAAAAACTCCTATTGTTTTGCCCTAAGTGCAAATATGTCTCTAATATTATTCGAGGTATAAAAAGCCACAAAATATTATGAAAAATGGTACAGATATGCCCCTCCTACAAACGCTATTTATTAGAGCAGTAAACGGCATTTGTGGGAGGGGCGTATTTGTACCATTTTCATAACGTTAAGGGGCTTTTTGTACCTCGAGTAACGTTAGGAGCGTATTTGTACCCTTTTCATAACGTTAAGGGACTTTTTGTATTTCGAATAACGTTAGGGGCATATTTGCACTTAGGACAAAACGATAGCAGTTTTTTGTACCTTTTCCCTAAAGATGATATGGTTAAATGATAATAATCTTTTGTGTTTATGTATTATGTATGTTTGTAGGTATGTATGAGATATATATATTGTGTTATATGAGTGTGAAAAACACACACAAGATAGAGAAAAATATTTTAATATTTTTACTAGTTAAAAATAATAATTTATAAACACTTTTTAGTTAGTTTAATTATTTAAGTAGTATTGTTACAATCTATAAGACACATCTAGTAATATTTAAAAAATGTTAATATAGTTTATTTTTGATAAATTCAGATAAAATATAAAAATTAACAAATGTACTTAGTCTATTTAATTTTTAAAATATATCTTTAAAATTATTTTTAAAAATAATATATAAAG
>CATIWO010132131.1:0-20505 GCA_949673435.1 Macaranga tanarius | reverse complement strand
GTTGATAGTATATTGTTCATTATGCATGTTTAGCTATGTAAGAGTGCATGTGATATGATCTATGGGCATGAAAGTGTTTTGTGTTTGATGCAAATGTTGCATGCAATGAAAATTTTTAAATTTTGCATTTTCATTGTTCCTCTACAAACACTTTCCTTCAGTTGAGCCCCCAAGAAGCACTCTTTTAGGTCTATGAGCTTAGACCATCATGATCTTCAGAGTGTTGAATCGGCCAAAAAGGCCAATTGGCGAGAATTCTCCCATATGCCTCCATTGTAGATTTTCAGTCTTTGCCCATTGACTTTGAACTTTTCTCCTCTAGTGTTGCAAACTTCCACAGCTCTATAGGGGTAGACATGGCTTACTACAAATGGTCCCGACCATCTACTCTTGAGCTTCCTTGGAAATAATCTGAGTCTGAAGTTGAATAGCAACACTTAGTCTCCTTCTTGAAAACTCTTAATCTTTACTTTGGCATAATGCCACTTCTTTGTATGTTCCTTATAAATCCTAGAGTTTTCATATACCATTTCTCTTAATTCCTCCAATTCACTTAATTGCAGAAGTCTCTTTTCAGCTACTTTCTTACAATCATAATTTAAAGCCTTGATTGCCCTGTAAGCCTTGTGTTCAATCTCTACAAGAAGATGACATGCTTTTCCATATACCAACCTATATGGAGACATTCTAATAGGTGTCTTATAAGCTATTCGATATGCCCATAAAGCATCATCCAACTTCCTTGCCCATTCTTTTCTCGACTTGCTCACTGTACTTTCAAGAATCCTTTTCAATTCTCTGTTGCTTACTTCTACTTGTCCACTTGTTTGGGGATGGTATGGAGTAGCTATATTGTGTTTAACCCTATAACGAGCTAGCAATGCCTCCAAATTTCTGTTAAAGAAGTGTATTCCTCCATCACTTTTGATAGCTCGAGGCATCTCAAACCTAGCAAAGAGTCTTTGCAAAAATTTACAAACTACTCTTGCATCATTCACTACACATGCTTGAGCTTCCACCCACTTGGATACATAATCTACACAAATAAGTATGTACTTATTTCCATCTGAAACAGGAAATGGCCCCATGAAATCTATGCCCCACACATCAAATATTTCTACCTCAAGAATTCCCGATTGGAGCATCTCATCTTTCTTTGAAATGTTGCCACTCCTTTAACATGCATCACAATTGAGTACACACTTTCTAGCATCATGAAAGATTGTAGGCTAAAAGAATCCTACTTCAAGAACCTTTGCAGTAGTTCTCTATAGACCAAAATGACCACCATTGATCATCCCATGGCAATGTTGCAGAATTGAACCAGTTTCTTCCTCTCCTACACATCTTCTTATCATTCTATCACAGTATAGCTTCCACAGATATGGCTCATCCCATAAATAGTACTTGGAATCATAAATGAGCTTCTTTCTCTGTTGGCTATTAAATTCTTCTAGAAGCCTCCCACTCGAGATGAAATTTGCTATGTCTACGAACCATAGAGCTTTTAGACTTTAGATTGCCAACAACATCTCATTTGGAAATTGGGCAAGTTAATGGCAATACATCAAATGGCACTGTTGCCGTTTTTAATAATAAAAAAAAAAAACGTAAATAGGTGAATGGTGCATGGCAACAGTGCCATGCACCATCCCAAATTCAAAAAAAATGTTAAAGTAAACAAAATTGCCATCCACTGTTTAAAGGTCACGGCAACAGTACTCCCATAAGCAAAAATAAATGAATGAATAAATAAATATTTTTTAATAATTGAAACTAATAAAAAAATATGCAATTAACATAATTCAAATAAATAAATCTACCCAAAATAATTCAAAAGGCAATTGAAATCAATAAAACATGAGGAAAAAATTAAAAAGAAAAGGTAAGATTAAAAAAAAAAGGTTACTATAAAAGTAGTTGGCTCTCAGAAGCTCATTTGGCAGACTGCAATGATGAGTCCCACAGTGTAAGGCCAAGTCTTTCTCTTTAGATCTGCGTTCTTTTTTTTTTCTAATTCTTTCTCAGGATATTTTTTCTCTCTGTCTTTTTTTTCATGTCCTTTTTTTTCCAGGATCACCCCTTTCTCAACTATTTCTGGCTTTTTATAAAAATAGATATTCTCTCATCTATCGGTATTTCACTCTAAATCAACTCTCTTTAAATTATCTTTATCCACCAATATTTATCACAAATTATCTATTAATTTATGATTATATTGAGATAGGCCATGGGCTGGGCTTTCTGTAGAAAAGGCTGGTCTTTTAACCTTATACTGTTGGACTTATCTTTTTCGCCTTTGATCATTGGGCTTTTGCCTCGTGGGTCGAGTCAGACCATGCGTCCACAGTAAGTAACTATTAGCTCTTGAATGAATAAAGGAAAAAATGCAAATATAGAGAAAAATTTTTTAAAAAAAAGGAGAAAGAAAGGAAAATTCAAGTAAAACAGTTATAATAAATTTTAATAATTTGGTATAATATTATTATAAAACTAAAGTAATAATAAAATTAAAATAATTGCTAGTAAAATTTAATAAATCATTATAATATAACAAAATGACAAAATAATAACAATACACATTATTCTGATGTTCCATCTCCCATTGATTGCAATTCATGGATCATAAAACTTAAAACACAATACCCTTTTCCTTTTTGGTGCAGAGCCCCACATGATCATGTTGTAGATCTTTGCCTGCCTAATGCAATCTATCACTTCTCATATTATTCAAAATTTTCAAAAGGTTCAATCATTTTCAAATGCGTGTGTAGTAAATCTTGTCAATATGTGAAATCCAAGCACCACCTCACATCCACACCTAACTTCCTTTCGTTATATTGACAGAGGGTAGCGTTACACCTATTTATTGATTAAAGTTTAATCACAATCCGGTCTTTCACTTTCTGCTCTTCTTTATTTACTAGCCACAATTTCTTGATTGAGATATTATTATTATTATTATCAGATGTGATGTTTTGTTTTAATTTTTTTTTTTTACTTTTGCTATGATACACATATAAATAATTTTTTTTAAAAAAATTCAATAAAAAACTCTAATCTTTTGCACCATTTACAAATAAAACTATAATTTAATTTTGCTGTCAATTTTATCCATAATATTTCAAAAGTTTATAAAATTGACCCTCCGTTAAAATTCTTTTAACGGATTGCTGACATGTCCGTTAGTGATTTCCATTTTCTGATATGTGGGACCTACAAATGTTAAGAGGATTTGAGTAATTACATAAAGAACCCTAACTTTCATTAAATTTATAAAATAAACCCTGATAATATATTTGAATAATTTTAATTAAAAAATTTAAAATTTATTAAAATTATTATAAAATTTTAATAAAATAAATAATAGAAATAAGTGTAAATTCAATGCTTTATTATTAATAAATTATTCTTAAATATTTAAAAAATTATAAAAATACAACACATAATTTAACATATATTTTCAAAATAAGAAAATATAAAAATATGAGGTGAAACTATTATTGATAACTAATGAAATTATTTTTGAGATTAATTCCACTCCAATTTGATAAAATTAAAGCTAAAGCTAATTTATAAAAAAAATTATTTTTATATATTTTTATTATAAAAATTTTTCTTACTATATTTTTTTTTTCAAATTTTCAAATTTTTAAATTTTTCATATTTTTATTATAAAAGCATAATTTTTTTAGTTTTTATAAAAAATGCATATCAAATAATAATTTAAATATTTTTCATAATTTTTTATAAATTAATTTTAGTTTTAATTTTATCAAATTGGTGTGGAACTAATATCAAAAATAATTTCATTAATTAACAATAATAATTTATCCTTTTTTTAGTACATTTTTTTGAATTTTCATATGTTTATATTTTTAATTTAAAATATATGTTACATTATGTTTTATGTTTTTTTTATAAAATGTTTAAATATTTAAAATTATTTTTAATAATATTGAAGCATTGAATCTCACTCTTATTATTATTATTTATTTTATTAAAATTATTCTAATAAATTTGGTAAATTTTCAATTTTTTAATTAGAATTAATCAAATATTTTTATAGGGTTTATTTTGCAAGTTTAATAAACGTTAAAGTTCTTTATGTAATTATTTTACTCCACTCAACATTTGTAGGTCCCATGTGTCAGAAAATGGCTCCACTAACGGATACATCAATAATCCGTTAAAGAATTTTTAACGGAAGGTTAGTTTTGTAAAATTTTGAAATATCGTGGGTAAAATTGACCATAATATTAAATTATGATTCTATTTACAAGTGGTGCAAAAGGTCAGAATTTTTTATATAAGTTTCCTTTTTTTTTTTTTTTACTTAAATAAAAATTATTGTCTATTTGGTATGTATTATATATTAATATACCAAAGACTATAATTAAATAAGTATCAAAATGGTCCTCCCCAATATTTATTTTAGTTCTTTCATGAAGTTAATGTTAAAAGGGTGGTTGATGATGGTCCATGGAGGTTCGACAATCACCAATTGGTTTTAAATAGAATTGAACAAAATCAGAATCCTATGGATGTCACTTTTGATACTGTGGATATTTAGGTTCAAGTTTATTTTCTCCCTCCTGGATTTATGAGTGAGAAGGCTGCAAGAGGAATTAGAAACTATTTGGGTGAATATATTGATGTTGATTGGAAGAACTTTGAAGGCCCGTGGAAGGAGTTCATGCGTATTAGAGTCCGGATAGATATAACCAAGCCTTTGAAACAAAAGATGAATATGAAGAAGGCTGGTGGCAATTGGGTTGAAGTTCATTTCAAGTATGAAGGTCTTGGCATTTACTATTTCATTTGTGGAGTGTTGGGACACTCGGAGATGTTTTGTCATCTTCATCTTTAAAATATGGACATAGAAAGGCAATTTTCTACCGATCTACGAGCACCATCACGTCGATCTTAATATGCTCAGTCATGCAACCGTTGGCTTAGGGATGGCAACTTTATCCAGCAAGGGCAATATTGGAAAAGTACAATTGATTATGGCAATCCTATGGATGGCACGATTAGTGGCCGTAATGACAGGGACCGTTATAAAGCACGAATGACAGCAAATGATGAGGTTGTAACTGATATAACTGATGTTAAAGGTGGAGTGGTAGTGCTGGATGCTAAAAGACGTAGAGTTATTGAAGCAGGTGAGAGTGCTAATACTGTGGACCAGACCATAAGTAATGAGGTTGGGCATTCACATAGGCCATTTACAGAACACTTGTAGTTGGCTGTAGAAGTGGAAATGGGACCAAAAACCTTGTTTGGGGCGGGCCTTGGCATGGACCAGGCCTACCAGCCCAAATAAGTCTACTGAGCTGGAACTGTCGTGGGCTTGGCAACCCACGAACAGTTCAGGCCCTTACTGGGCTAGTCCGAGAAAAGAGGCCAAATATTATTTTTTAATTGAAACTATTTCTAGTAGAGTTAAATTATAAAGTGTTCGGGTTTTTTAACACTTTGATGGGCTTTTTTACGTGGATTGTGTGGGACATAGTGGGGGTTTAGCTATTTTGTGGAAAAAAGAAACAAAATTCTAGCTTTTGGGTTATTCAAAGTTTCATATTGATATATCTTTGCAAATGAAAGAAAATGAAAGATGGTGTTTTACTGGCTATTATGGAAATCCTAACAGAAAATGCAATCATGAATCTTGGAATTTTTTACAAAGTCTTTCCATGATGTCAAATCTCCCATGGTATTGTATGGGAGATTTTAATGATATTCTTCACCCAAATGAGAAGTAAGGGGGTTCAGTTCAACCGAATTGGTTGATATATAATTTTCAAAATGCCATTGATTCTGTAGGGCTCATTGATTTAGGCATGGAGGGATATTCAATGATGTGGGAAAGGGGTCAAGGTTCACCTGGGTGGGTTCAAGAGAGACTGGATCAGGCATTTAGCAATCATAATTGGTTAGCCTTATTCAATAAAGCAGTTGTATCTAGCTTGGAGTGTACTACATCCGATTATCTACCTATTTGTTTAGAAGTATGTGGCAAATGAAGTTTTATGAGATACAGAAGATTCAGATTTAAGAATCTATGGACCCATTATTTAGACTATGCGCATGTAGTCCGTAACGCATGGAACATGAATCCTCAAGTTGATATTACTGATCGGATAAATGGTGTTAGTCATGCACTTGAGTTTTGGGGGAAAGATAAGGTTTTGGGTTTTGGTAAATGGATTTCACAGCTAAAGAATCAACTACAGAGTCTTCAGTTTCGTACTAATGAGATGGGTATTTCTGAATTCAACTCTAAAAAAGATGAGCTTATTCGTATGCACGATGACTACAACTCTTTCTGGAGACAGAGGGCAAAACAGATGTAGTATAAGGATAGGGATATTAATACCCATTTTTTCCATAATATGGCTTCAGCTAGAAAGCGGCGTAATACAATTAAAAAGCTCAAAAATGAAACTAGCAGGTGGTGTTCATGGGGTTCAGGAATGTCTGATCTTATTAATAAATATTTTAAAAACATATTTGGTTCCACAGTGATTTCTTCTGAGATGAATCTAGAGTTAGTCAACTCTTTTGTGACTCAAGAACAGAATGATGACCCTATGGTAAATGTCTCTTATTAAGAAGTTAAAGAAGCTGTCTTTGGGATGCATCCTGATAAAGCACCTGGTATTGATGGTATGTCACCTTCTTTTTATCAAAAGTATTGGAGTATAACTGATAATGATGTGGTGGCTGCTATTTCACACTGTTTCAATTCCATTTCCCTTCCTGATGGCATGAATGACACTGCTATTACTTTAATCCCAAAGAAATCAAATCATGTGTTAATGACTGAACTGAGGCCTATAGCTTTATGTAATTTGTTCTATAAAATTATGGCTAAGGTTATAGCGAACAGATTAAAAAGAATCTTACCTTTTATAATTTTAGAAAGATCAAAGTGCATTTGTTCCAGGTAGGGTCATTACCGACAACATCATGATTACTTTTGAATCCATGCACTACTTGAAGAGGAAAACTAAAGGTCATGAAGGTTTTATTGCTCCAAAACTCAATATGAGTAAAGCATATGACCGTAGAGAGTGGTGCTTTTTGAAAAATATGCTGCACTCTTTTGGTTTTTTCTCTAAATGTGTCGATATGATTATAGCTTGTGCGACAACTGTGAGGTATTATGTGTTACACATGGAAAATAAGATTGGTCCTATTGTGCCTGAAAGGAGTTTACGAAAAGATGATCCTCTCTCACCATATCTTTTTATTATGTGTTCGGAGTGGTTAAGTTTATTGTTACAGGATAAGGAAAGGAGAGATCTCATTCATGGCTTATGTGTATGTGCTCAAGCCCCCTCTATCACTCACTTATTTTTCACTGATGACTGTCTACTTTTTTTCAAGGCAAATGCTATTGAACTGGGGCATGTGAAGGAAGTCTTAGCTGCATATGAGATGTTTTCAGGGCAAGTTATCAATTTCAATAAGTCTTCAGTCTTTTTTAGTCTAAATGTTCATAAGGATTGCAAAAATCTTTTGCAAGATAGCTTAGGAGTTAGAGATATAGAGTTGAATGTTAATTATTTGGGGCTTCCTTGGTGTATAGGGAGGAATAAGAGAACCATTTTTTTGCAGATTAAAGATAAGGTGTGGAAACGTATTCATTCTTGGCACGGTAAATGCCTTTCTTGTGAGGGTCGAGAGGTTCTTATAAAATCTATCCTGCAAGCTATCCCAAATTTTTACCTAAATGTGTTTCATATTCCAGTCAATATTTGCAGTGAAGTGGAACATATAATCAACTCTTTTTGGTAGGGTGGGTCTAGGAATATGGACAATAGAGGAATCAATTGGGCTTCATGGGATCGGCTTTATGTACCCAAGAAGTTTGGAGGTTTGGGATTCAAGTGATTCCATAATTTTAATCTTGCTATGCTAAGTAAGAATGGGTGGCGTTTTATGTTAGATCCAACCTCTTTAGTTAGCAAATTATACAAGGCTAAATATTTTGCTAATGTTGATTTCTTGAATGCTAGGCTTGGGAGAAATCCAAGTAATATATGGGCGAGCATTATGAAAGCTCAGGATTTGGTCAGGCATCGTACTAGATAGCGGATTGGATCTGGTTCAACAGTGCATATTGGAGTTGACCCTTGGCTTGTGGATGATCATTTTAGTAAGGTTGAGACTACACTTCCTCAAGACTTAAAGTTGAAACCTGTGAGCTCTCTAATGCTTATGGATAGCAGTAGGGGTGAGTATTCGGTCGGTTCGGTCAATTTTTTTGATCGAACAGAACTAACCGAACTGAAATAATTCAGAATCGAACCGAACAGAACTTTGGTTCGGTTGGGTTCGATCGGTTATAAAAAGAATTTGAAAATTATATGCAGAAAATCGAACCGGCTGAACCAAACCGAAAAATTTAAAAATATGAATTATTTTTTTATTTTTATATTAAATTTATTTTTAAAAAAATATTTAGAAATATAAAAATAAAAAATAAAAGTTCGGTTAGTTCAGTTAATTTAGTTAACCGAAATTTTTGTATACAAAACCAAACCAAATTTCGATTCGATTCAGCTCGGTTCTAAAAATTCTAAAATTCTAAAAAAATAAACCGAACCGAACCGAATAGAGTCGATTCGATTTTCGTTTCGGTCAGTTCGGAACCCATGCTCACCCCTAGATAGCAGTACTTTGGGACTCTCAGATTATACCTCTTCATCACAGTGCTAGAGAGGATAATTTGGAGCCTAAAGGGAATTTTAGAGTCAAAAGCGCTTACCGTGTGCAAATGGAAGGCAGAAATTCTACTTCAAATTGGAACCATCGAATTTGGTCAGCAATTTGGAAGTTGAATATCCCTCCGAAGTGTAAGATATTACTATGGAAAGCCTGTTCTAATCTGCTACCGACTCGTGAAAATCTTGTTCAGAAAAAAGTGCTTGATGATGACAAATGTCCTTTTTTTCAGCTTGAGAAGGAGTCAGGATATCATGTGTTTGTGCGTTGCAATCTTGCAAAGGAGTGCTGGTTCAGTTTGAATGTTGATCTTCAAGTCCAAGCGCAAACTTCTCTTTGGGATTTTATGACAGGTGTAATTAATCTAAGGGAAGAGAATGTGAAGGAGATTGTTGCAATGACTTGCTGGAGTCTTTGGACGGCAAGGAATAATCTGGTTTGGAATGGTAAATTTCCTTCCATTCGTGATGTGATAAGCAGAGCTGGTCATATGTTGTATCAATGGAAGAAAGCGAGATCAATTAATGATTTCAATAAGCTGGGGAATGTTGTTTCAGGTGGAGCAATGACCTGGAACAAGCCACCTCAAGGGCGATTAAAGATGAATGTTGATGCAGTTTTATCGCAATCTTGTAATGCTTCTTCTTGTGGTGTTGTTATTAGAGATTGTAATGGCTGTTGGTTAATGGGTTTATTAACTGTAACTACGTCTTATCTTTCTCAGATATAGCAGAAGCTTGGCCCTTGAAAGAAGCTTTATCTTAGTTGAAGACTTTGCCATTTGCTGCTGTTGACGTTGAAACAGATTGCTTCAGAGTTGTGGAACTGTTAGATACTTCTATTGAGCCAAATTCTTATTTGTTATGTTTAATTCATGATTGTAAGTGTTTATTGTCTGAAATGCCGAATGTCAAGGTATCTTTTGTTTATAGGTCAGCAAACATGTCTGCACATGCGCTTGCAAAGGCAGCATGTTATATGTCTGGTCAGATGGTTTGGCAAGCTCCACCATTAAGTTTTTTTTTCATGTACTACATGCTGATGTTCTTTAATGCAATTTTATGTTTTGGTCAAAAAACAAAAATAATAATAAGTATCCATTTAATGGTTTTCAATTTCACTTTTGTATAAAATATATACATGTGTCTTGAAAAATAACTCTTTTTTATTTTCTTTTCAATGACGTTATTAATATAGGCTTTTATTACATAACACATATGTATATTATCCAAATAATTTTTTACTTAAATTTAAATTAAAAATTTATTATTTATTTTAAATATATTACAACATATTATAATTTAATATACTAAATCTGTTCAAAAAAAATTAATAATATTTAAAAAAATTATCGAATGACCTAATTCTTAAAAGCAAAGATAACTCATAAGTTGCCCCACCCTTTGCTACAAGATATAAAATAAAGAAAAAACTCATTTTGACGTTTCTGCCTTTTAAATTTTTTTATATTTTATTTTTATATTTTTATTTTGACGCATTACAACTTTATAATTTTTATTTTTCACCACGTTGAGTTTTTATTAGATGGAAAGAGATAATGACATTTAAAAAAAATATTCAGTTTAATTTTTTTAATTTTATAAAATTTATATTAAATTATTATAATTTTTATTTTTAACTGTTTTAAGTCCTTACTGTTACTAAAATAATTCAACTAAATTTATTAAAACTTTTAAAAAGTACTTAATTTTTCAACATTTTCTTATCTAATTGGCATATAAGTCATTTCCTTTTAATAAATTTATAATATTAAAAATATAATGTAAAAAAATTATAAAAATATTCTATAATGAAATATGTATCTTTTAATTGTTCTCTAATTTTTTATAAAATTAATAATAATATGAACAAAATAAATGAATATCTGTTAAATCATTAACTAATAAGAAAGACACATGAGTTATTTCGTAAATGAAATATTAATGAAAAATATTTGTTAAAATAAAAATAAATAAAAATATTATAATATATGATCATCTCTCTTAAAATTAATATTCAATAAATTAATAATTTTATTAATGAATATTTTTTAAATGAATACAACTATAATTTATTATAATATTATCTTTAAATCTATAAAAATTAAATTTACATTATTACTAGTAAATTATTTATAATTATGAAATAATTTAAATTCTCTCATGTGACAAAATATAATAGATAAGGATTTAATTAGTTAAACAAATTATAAACATTTAATTAAAAATATTTAAATTATAAGGACTAAACTGAATATTTTTTTTAACAATTGTTATTTCCTTTCATGCAATAAGAACTTAATATACTAGAAAAATAAAAATACAGAGTTGCAATGTATCAAAACAAAAGTATAAGGATAAAATGTCAAAAAAGTTAAGAGTATAGGAAGTTAGAATAAGTTATTCCTAAAATAAAAGAGTAAAGGTGAATTCAGCTTTGCTAAATTAGGTTTCTTTTGTCTAATCTAATTTAGCCTCTAAATTTTATATTAAGAGTCAATTTTGACCTTAAAATTGCTCTTATTTTCTTAGTATTTTATGGATAAACAAAATTCAAAAAAATGATAAAAATCTCTCTAATGTTTTAATTAATTAACAAACTAAATCATATTTTAGTCAAGAAAAAAAATATTTTTAATTAAATATAGATAATGGTACCTAATTCAAATTATAATTAAGATTTAAATTTATTTATATTTTACGAATATAATTATACAACAATTTATTGTATTAATATGCAAATTTAAATATCCATGAATAAGTTTTAGTAGTTTTAAAATATAATATATTTTAAAATTATATTTGAAATTAGAATTTGTTTATATTTTAAATATGCAAACGTATAACATATTATTAGCTTTTTACATTTTTAATATTAAAATTATAAAATTGTAAAAAAAAAAAAATAATTAACTATAAAAACTAATTTGTTGGCTGAATAAAATATTAAAACAATTTTTAAAATTTTATTGAAGTGATTTTTGTTGAAATATTTAAAAGTTGAGGCAAGTACAATTATTAGAATCATTTGGCTTTTATCCAAAGTTTAGGAGTTAATCTATCTTGAAAAGGTCAAAAGAGGGCTAATTTAAAGCTTCTTAAAAAGTTTAGAGGCCAAATTGGCAAATGAATTGTGGTAGAATTGGCAAAAAGTCATCCATTGAGGTCCCATGACCACAATTCCTAATCTTGTAAATAAATACATTAATTCTTTTTTGGTATGTTTTGGATGTATTGTTGTGATGTTGATGTTACCATGATTGTAAGGAATATTGCATTTGCAGTTATCTATAATTGTATGAATTTGTCATTTTACTCACTGTACCTCCAATATTGCCAAATTAACACCTTAATTTGTCTATAACTTATCAAATAAATATATATTCATACTATTGGTAAGACATGTGGGATGACATGCTAGCATACACATAGTGGTAAAATGACAAATTCATGAAATTACAAAAAAGATAAAGTAATAAATTTATATAAATATAAGCGGTTACAATCTCCTAACAAACATTTATATAATAAACTATAAACAACGTGACCTATTAATTTGGAAAACTTATAAATACACGAAGCAAAGTGACGAATTTATGCAAGTACAAGCGACCGTGAATATAATATGCCATAATTGTAGTAAGTGATAATGAATAGTGATGTAATGATGAAATAGTATAAGAAACTACTATTTTCTTATAGCTGATAAATTCTTCCTGATGCTGTCTCCATCACTTAGGCACAAAAAGGTTGAAATGTCTTCCCTTGTTACATAACTTAATTGTGGTTTTATCCTTTGAATCTGAGTCATCAATATATGTTGTGAAAAAGATTGAAAATATGCTATTAATATTGAGGTGCAAGAACGAAAAAAAAATAATAAAAACCATTGTATTTCTATAAGTGATGACTAGAGAGGAAGAGCTTTTTCACCTAATAATTGAATTTGTAATTTAAATTATGAATATTTTATAAAATATTTTTGCTAAACATATTTACATTTATATTTATATAATTAAAATTTCAAATTATTAGATTAATTTTATTTAATTATAATCATTGATCACTGATTACCAGTTACATATATCAACGGATATAATTAAATAAGAATTAATTTAACGTATTTGAGAAATTTTCAATCACTGTTCCTAATACTTCAATGAAATCCTACTATTATTTCAAACATGTAATTTATTATTTGAAACTCCCAAAATTTTAATTTTAATCTCATAGAATTATTTTTGCCTTTTTTTAGTCTGAAATGTTATCAATGTGCTGACCTATACCTACACATGTTAGTAGATCTCCTATCACCATCTCCGATTATAGTGACAGCTGCAAGTACATGTCTATGTGTTGACAAGTTGTCAAGCTAAAAAATAGTAAAAAGGGTTTTACTAAGATTGCAATTAAAATTTCAAAAGTTTAAAGTGAGAAATTGAATGGTTAAACCAGTTATGGAATCAGATTAAAATGTTAAGGACGGTGAAAATAAAATACCCAACGTACTTTAATTTTATTTGAATAGATATGCACGTAACATAGTAAGAGCTAGTTTTTTATTTGTTAGTAAATAAAAAAAATAAACTCTTACTATGGTATATATATGTATGTTTATACAAATAAAATTAAAAATAGTTAGAATAATTATTTTTTAATTATAACTATTGATGTATATAACTTGTAATAAAGACTTAATGGCTATGATTAAACAAAAATTGATCTAACAATTTTCAGTTTTATTTCTATAAATACATATATAAGTACTTAGGGACTCAAATAAATATTATTAATGTAAATAAATCGAATTGAATTGAACTTTGAATATTTTAAATTTAATTAAGTTATTGTTAATAAGTATTTATTGTTCAAGAATTATTCATAAATTTAAATTGAATATAAAACATTAGAATAATATAAATTATAAATTAATAAATTAAAATCAAAATATTTAATATAACATATTTAACCAAAATTATATTTATTTTAACATTAATTATAAATATTGGTACATTAAAATTTCAATGAATTCACAAAATTTTTATTTGAATTTATTTATATGTCTCACCAACTTAATTTTACACGAAATTTAGTTTTGAGTAATTTATTATAAATATGTAATTTTGAAAGAATTTTTTTGGGTCCAATTTTGAAAAATTACGAAGAGTTCAATTCATATATAGCTTCTATAAAAATAGGATGTTACATATTGTATTTTATAAATTTAATAGTTTGAGTGTAATGTATTTAAAGTTTTTTTAGAACTCACAAGTTATTTTATGTATATTTCTTGTCTGAAGTACGTATCTTTTGGATAATAATTGCATTTAATTAAGTACGTGTCTCAAGATTAATTATGCTAAAGAGCGAGCAACTAGAAGGAAACATAGATAACGAATATAAAAATGGGGGTAAGGCCAATGATACAAGATTTCCTCTCATTGCTAAACCCAGGTAGACTAACAAAAGGATCAATACCTAAATAAGAATAATCTAAGCATGAACTATAGCCAGTCAAGAAATGACCAAGCCAAACACTATATAGAACAAAACGATAGGCAATTTAGCAAGGAGCTTCCTAATGTTTCGGGAAAAGTACAATTCTCATCTCTCTATTTTTAACTTGCGATAAAAGTAGTCATATATATATATATATATATAAGGAGGGAGAGGAGGAGGAGGAGGAGGATGTGGCAATAGCAATAGCGGTGGTGATTGAAGTCTAATGAACTAAAACATCATTTGCAACCATTCAATACAGTTTATGTTGTGCATAATTGGGCTATCATGTATAATGAACTATAAAATTTAAATATCATGTATTTTATGTTTTTATATTTTAATATCCTATTAGATTATATCTTTGAAAATTTATAATTTAATACTTAGATAATTTAAATTTTTTTATAGTAAAATCACTTACTAAATGATGTAATTGTCAGCATCCAAATTTTGGACTATTGAAGAATACGTTGAAAATTCGATGATGATCACCGATGAACGAAATGTGTATAAAATAATAGTATGGCAAAAATTTGAACAAAAGCTCATAAACTAAGTTTAAGGTCCAAAATATCTAAGTTTAATTCTATTAGACCTAAGAAAATAGAGCTAAAAGATACAGGCCTAGTTTGGTCGAACAAGAAAGCCCAAATCGAGAATAAAGATAAAATCTCATCTTATCACTTTTAATGATAAAACTGATCACATTGAATATAAAAAAGAGTTTTTGTGACTCTATCTTCAAATTTTAAGCCTCTATCCAGATAAGATTAGGCTTTATCCTAAGATAAAATAAGGCTTTATCCTGAAATATAATTAAGGTGATTAAATTTAAATAAAATTGATAATTATTATTTTATCCTTATTCACCTATATATGCAACACCTACAGGAGTTTAGAAGGGACTTTCTTTTAGGTGAGTTTTGAGAGTGCTAAAAGGGAATGACTCTATTACTTTGTGAGGTTAGAGACTTAATTTACTAAAATTGGTTGGATTTAGGGGTAATAGAGAGTGATTATAATACTAGCTGATGATACGTAAAATATCTGACCAATCAGAGAAGACCACGTGGAAAGGGACCTAAGAATCAGTCAGATAGGACCCATTTAATCATTTGACTTGTCAACTGTCTCTCTCCGGATTATGCCTGAATACTAGCTGCTCGGAATTATCCTCTCAGGAAACCTGCATATTGTCTCTCCTCTGCATGGCATTTAATGCAGCCGTCATTGGTCATCACCACTCTGATGCCACCAACCCTCCAAATTTCGAGACACTCAAGTACTCTAGAATGGTTACTATAGCTTCATAGGTAATAGGCCTTCTATCTCTTCTCTCTCTAGTACACTCTATAGCCTATAAAAGGAACAATCTACAAGGGCAAGGTACACACTTCTTCTTCTCCTACTTTCTTTACTTCTTTTTTCCTCTGTATATTACAGACCCAGAAATCCAATACAACCGAGACACTTCATTTTCTCCATTCCTAATATCATTCCTTGCTTAATTGACAATCTTTTCCACTCAGGAACTTTGCTGACTTGAGCGTTGGAGAGGGGCCTTGGGACTTCCCAGGCCCTTAGCTCACTATTGTTAATTCTTGCAGACATAGAGAGCTTAGCTGGACCTGAGATGATGGAGCAACCACATCAGAATGGCACCGTCTATGGGAAAATAAAGTCATCTTTGATCTGAAAACCATTATTTTGCATTTTACTGTTTTGGAAAATTTATGGTAAGAGCGAGTTTGGTTGTGCAAACGTTAATCATTATTTCGCTCGCCTGTAAAAAAAATGGCTGGGTATGGTACCTCTACTAGGAGAAGAGAGGAAGCGCAAGAGAGCAGAGGAGTAAGGAGAGCCTCGGGCTCAAGATCTAGAGCCCCTCGTCCCGTAGAAGTGGATGCTAGGTTCCTAAGAGACCTGATGGATAAGGTAGACTGCATTGAAAATGCATAAAGAATACAAGAAAAAAGGAAGGCTAAAGCTGGAGAGACCGATGTGCCTACGCCAAATATGGTAAGAAGAAAATTACCTTTGCGTGACAATGAGGAGACTGACGAAGATGATTCCCTTGCCTTATCATGCTCACATCCCCTTAGAGATGACAATGGGTATTGCCTTGAGTTAAACAATGTGGGGTGCAGATCGGAGAAACCTATCGAAAGGAAATAACTACAAGGCAGGAAAAATACTGAACCCTGAGCATCAAAGAGATGGGCAGGAAAAATGCTGAGCCCTAAGCATCAATGAGACGGGCAGGAAAAATGCTGAACCCTAAGAATCAAGGAGACGAGGTGGAAGGCAATCCAGTTCTCACGAGAGGAGACACTCGGAAAACCATAGGGGAAGATGTGCCTCAGAATCCCTTACGGGATATGCTAGACACTGAAGTCGGAAAGAGAAAAACATGCTTTGTTCTCAATCTCGTTCCAACAAACTAGAAGAGGACTTCAAGGAGTTTCCTGAGTAAAGAGAGCAGAAGACCAACAAGGGAAAATTACCCAATTAGGTAATCAACATGTAGTCGCCCTTATTAGAGGAGATTTAAAAAGAGCGCATTCCTTTCAATTTCAAATTGCCAATGCCGCCTACTTATGATGGGTTAACAAGCCCTAGAGACTATATCGTGAAGTTCAAGATGATATTGGAGTTTTATACTCACTCAAGTGTAATATTGTGCAAGATATTTCCTACTACCTTTGTGGATGCAGCTCAAACATAGTTCAATAATTTGACTTCAGGTATAATTTATTCTTTTTCTGATTTTACTAAACACTTTGTTAGCAGGTTTATTTCCAGCATCCTCGCACAAAGGAAACTTCCTATCTGGAGACAATTATTCAGAATAGGGGAGAACTCTTGAGAGACTATGTCACAAGATTTAATATGAAAGCTCTAAAAACACCTAACCTGGCACATTCCAGGGCGATTGAGGCAATTATAAGGGGTACCAACAACCCTTCATTTTTTAATTCCTTGTCAAAAAATAAACCAGTTGACTTTACAACACTGATGGATAGAGCAAAAAAGTACATGCAACAGGATGATGCTTTCCATACAAGTAGGTTTGCGCCCAAGCGCAAGGAGGAATTAGATAATATCCTCTCCTCCCAAGAGGGCCAAAAGAAATTACAATCTGCCTACTCAGAGGCTTGCACCAAGATTTTCTAAAAAACCTCTTACTCCCCTCAGAGAAAGGGGTGCAATTCCCCTCAGTGCCACTCGACAGGAGGTTCTAATGGCTATCAGAGATGAAGAATATGATAGGTGGCCGAAAGACATGCCTTTAAACTCCAAGAATCGTGATCAGAGTAAGCATTGCCACTTTCACAGGTCTGCGGGGCACAACACCAATGAATGTCACCAATTGATGGTGGAAATTGAAAGGCTTATAGAGGAGGGACATCTGAGAAGCTTCGTGAGAAAAGATGACAAGCCTTCTATGCCATTGGGGGTAAAAGAGGTCATTCCTCATAGACCATCAAAAGATAAACATCCTATGCTCCTCACAAACACTAGAGCTAGAGGTGTAATCCACAGTATTATTAGAGAAAGTCACATCAAACAATAGTGAAGAATTAGTTCTAGAAGAAAGGAGCTGAAGTTGAGAAAAGAAGACTCCCTCCGTCGCTGTTTAATCACCTTTGCCCCTGAAGATGGAATTAGGGTAATGACTCCTCATGCATACGCAATGGTCGTAATAACTATAATCAATAATTTTAAAGTGGAAAGAGTTCCAAGGGATGATGGGAACTCAGTTAATCTATTCCCCTATCATGTCCTACAGAGGATGAGTATTCAGGAAGATTATCTTATGCTGGTATACTCCAAGTTAAAGGGGTTGGGAGAAATCCCCATTCCGACACAGGGGAAAAATTATCCTCCCTATCACCCTAGGGGAGACTAACTCAAAAGGGGACGTCATAAGAAAAAGAACCACAATGGCTGAATTTGTTGTCGCTAAAGTATCAACCAGTTATAACGCGATCACTGGAAGGCCAGTGTTGTATGAACTTTATGTGATCACTTATATTAAATATCTGTGTATAAAAATGCCCTTTGAGGATGGCCTCATCACTGTCCGAGGAAGACAATTTGAAGCAAAGTATTGCCACTCCTTTTCTTTGGGCTTGGTAGATGTAGAGGAGGTTCTACCGATCAAACCAATGAGAATTGAAAGTAATGAATTTGAGCAAAGAACTGAACCTATGGGAGAGTTAGGGTCTGTAGTAAATTCTCCTAATCACCTCGGTAGATGCACTTACATTAGTGCCCTCTTGATGAAAGAGCGGAAATCTCCTGTCAGGAAATTACTCCAAGACCATGATGTAAAACCTATCCAACAGAAGAAAAGGTTTTTCCCTCCTTAGAGACAAGAAGTAATAGACCGAGAACTGGATAAGCTGATTGAAGCTAACTTTATAACAGAGGTTGCCTACCCTACCTGGTTAACAAATGTGGTGTTGGTAAAGAAACATAATGGGAAGTCGAGACTCTATGTAGATTTTACTGATCTGAACAAGGATTGCTCTAAGAAGTGTTTTCCTTTGCCTTCTATCGATAAACTAGTGGATGCAATAACTGGTTACGAGTACTTAACTTCTCTAGACGCCCTATCGGGTTACCATCAATCTCTATAGATCGTGAAGATGAAGAGAAAATCGCCTTCATCACCGAAAAAGGAATTTACTATTACAAACCCATGCCTTTTGGTCTGAAGAGCGCTGGAGCCACTTACCATCATCTAATCAATAAAATTTTTAAAACCCAATTGGGAAGAAACCTTGAAGCTTACATAGATGATTTAATGGTGAAAAGTAAGACATTTGAATAACATTTAGAAGACTTATAGGAAATCTTTAGAGTGCCGAATCAATATAGGATGAAGCTGAATCTGAAAAAGCACTCATTCTGCATCAAAGGAGGAAAATTCTTGGGATATATGGGGAGCAGTAGAGGAAGGTCCGGGGTACTCTGGACATGTCATCTTCAGTCAGCATAAAAAATATTCAAAGGCTACCAAGAAGGATAGTTGCCCTGCAAAGATTTATCCCCAAGTCTGCAGAAAAATGTCTGCCTTTTTTCAAAACGTTGTTGAAAATTCCTACCTTCGAATGGACCACAGAATGCGAAAAAGTTTTTCCTGATTTGAAAGAATATTTACAATTCCCTCAACTCTTGAGTTACCCCACCCTAGGGAAAGATTTGTACATCTACCTATGAGCATTTGACCATGCGCTCAGTACTGTCTTATTTAGGGAACATAAGGAGGTGAAAAAACCTATGTATTATGTGAGCAGGGTCTACAGGAGTCAGAACTCAGGTATTCTCCTATAGAGAAGTTAGCATTTTCCTTATTAGTTACTATGAGGAAATTTTCTATCTACCTACTGGGGATCAAGGTATTATGAGAACTGACATGCCTCTTAGGCAAGCTTTGCATTGACCACTATAGTAGGAAGGATGACAATATGGTCTATGAAGATAGGCAGGTATGGCCTTAAATACGAACCTCGAAAAGCCATCAAGGCACAAGCCTTAGCGAATTTTATCATAGAATATAGTTTTAACGACACGAAAAAGAAAGAGGAAGACGAGAATTAGCAAAAGAGAACTCCAGATCCTTTGTCAAGCTCTTCCACAGGAGACGCCTATGAATGGGACTTGTATATGGATGGTCCTGCCTATTCAGAAAGAGCTAGAGCAGGGATAGTATTGAAAGGCCCATAGAGTTTCTTAGTCAACATGCCTTGAAGTTTGCTTTTTTGGCCTCAAGCAACACATCAGAATATGAAGCGATCATCAGTGGCCTCGAATTGGAAAAAGTTGTAGGAGTCTCAGATTTAAAAATGTATAGTGATCCTCAACTCGCAGTAAACCAGATCACAGGAGTATTTGAAGCAAAAGATGAGATGATGGCACTACACTTGCAGCAGGTTAAAGAAATCCTAGACAGATTCAAGCAGAGGAAAATTCCTGTGTGCATGGTGTAAATTCCCCGAGTGGATAATTCCTAAGCAGATTCTCTCAGCAAAATAGCTACAGCCACAAAGGAATTCCTATCCGGAGATACCTGTATAGAGGTACTGTCCGCCCCTAGCATTCTTAAAACTGAGGGGACCTGCTCTTTATAGACTTGTCCTATTCAAAACACACCTTGTTAGATGGATCTATTGATAAAGTACTTGAAAGATGGAGAATTACCATCAGACCAAAAAGAAGCCCTTAAATTATCCCTCAGGGCATCCAGATTTACCATTCATAATGG